>BLAZ01000303.1:136346-138846 GCA_014633955.1 Acropora tenuis | reverse complement strand
GCCCTCTAAGTTGTTGTTCTTTCTTGCGTTTCTCTCAACACAGGAAAAAGGGCTTTTTACTGTTATAAACAACAACAACAAAAGCCGAGTATGCAAGAAATCAAGTCAACGCTAGTAAAAGTTCAATTTCCAAGAAAACAGACATTTAAAAGATTTCTAATCTACCTAACTCAAACCTATTAAACGAACTATATTGAAAAAGGAGGAAAAAGGGCTTTTTACCGTTATTAACAACAACAACAAAAGCCGAGTATGCAAGAAATCAAGTCAACGCTAGTAAAAGTCCAATTTCTAAGAAAACAGACATTTAAAAGATTTATAATCAACCTAACTCAAACCTATTAAACAAACTATAATTATTGAAAAAGTAGGAAAAAGGGTTTTTTACCGTTATAAACAACAACAGCAAAAGTCGAGTATGCAAGAAATCAACTCAACGCTAGTAAAAGTTCAATTTCTAAGAAAACAGACATTTAAAATATTTTTAATCTACCAAACTGTATTGAAAAAGTAGGAAAAAGGGCTTTTTACCGTTATAAACAACAACAACAAAAGCGGAGTATGCAAGAAATCAAGTCAAAGCTAGTAAAAGTTCAATTTCTAAGAAAACAGACATTTAAAAGATTTTTGATCTACCAAACTCAAACCTATTAAACGAACTTTATTGAAAAAGTTAAGTCAAGAAGTTGACTGCCAGCAGTGACACTACAAGATTAGAACAGAAGGCGAAGTCGTGTCAGGCATCAAGTGAATAAGCGACTTAAGAAACCCCTGTTATCGATTTATTATCAAGCATTTATGTCCTTCGGATAATGTTGTCTAAAAGGCTATTTCCACATCCCTTGACATAGTGTCATTCGCAGCTTGCTCCTTCATGATTCAATGATAAATGGCGATACAGATAGAGAAGATCAGAACATTTTAATTTATTAATTTTAATAAATCACAAAACAGGAGTGTCCGTTGGAAACTGCAGCGGCAAAATGGCTAAAAAATTGCGCATGATTACGTCATAATTTCTACCCCTCCATTGTCGCCACATTTTCTCGTCTAGGTAGGATTGAAGGTCTTCTCTTCTTAAACCTTTCCTTCTGTTCCGACCAAGCTTCAGTTTGCTCCACGCTGATTCCACTTCCTGTGTGTTTACCCCAGTGCGAGGATCAACAAAGTTGTGGCATGCACAACGACTTGATGCCCACTAACATTTGGCAACCCAATCAATCGATTGTATGCTGTCCAATCGTCAGAGTGCACTTCAGTGCCTGGAAGAAGGCATCTCTGTACAATTGGCAGCAGAGTAGCTGCATCACGCCTCTCCACCACTTGAAAATAACCCCTTGCAGGAGTGTATTCTACGGATACGATACCAAAAACCCAAGATTCTCTAGCAGCCCTCCTTCCCCTGTTGTACTGCAAGATTAAACAGATTTGAGTGTAAAATCGGTTCTTTAAAAAAAAAAACCGTCTTTTATCCAGTGGTTTATGGTTAACCTTATTGCTGTATTGTTTTGTCTTTCCGCTATGTGTGTCTTTGTTTTCTGTAACACAAAAATGGGTCAAGGCTTATCAGCCTCCATGCATCTACCAATTCTAATTCTGTCATGTTAACTGCCTTTGAGTGCGTTTGGCAATGGCCACCTCTCTTATCCATGTTTAGTACTAGATTTAAATTACCTCCTATAATGATGTTATCGCACTGGAAATCTCGCAGGTGTTAGAAACACCTTTCAAAGAAACTTGGATCGACCTCATTTGGTTCGTATTGATTTTGTGGCCTGAGTGATAATTGATAGAGAAAGCTTGCTAAGACTAACTGAAATAGTTGACGTTATACACCATTTACCTTTGGCTTGTGGTTGAATTTGCTCTCGTCGCACTTAGCCACTGTTCCAGGCCCCCCAAATGGAATAAATGGTCTGTTCTGTAGATCTACAGAACAGACATTTTGCAGTCGCCTACAAATCTTTGATGTCAAACTTGCACTAATCCCCAGAGCTCGCACTATTCTGTGTTGGGCATCATCTTGGGTGAAATAGTAGATTGCCTTGAGTAGGGTGGCTAAAGCCACCATTGGGAATTCCTCAAAAAGAGTGTTTGTCCTTAAACTTCTTCTTTTATGGCACCTACTGCATTTCCTGTCGGGATATCAGGAAGAGTTACCCTTAATAGTATCGGAGCTAAGTACGGAGATCAATTGAAACTGGTTATCATCTAAATGCAGAGATGCTGATACAATTTTTTTTTTATTTAACATATCAAAATTAGTTATGTAGCAGATTTTATTAAAATTCGGTTATCAAGAGCATTAACTCCTTGGCAAAACCAATTTGGCGTTTACTACGATTACCTTTAGTTGTTCGGCCCAAATTTACGCCCGAATGATCTTTAACTAAAGCTTAAAAAAATCGGCAATTCAAAGTAAGCTGCTAGAGTGACATTTTGTGTCTTCCCGTTCCCGCGAACATGACTAAACCGATCAGATACGCTTTCATCATTCTTT
>BLAZ01000301.1:41157-48657 GCA_014633955.1 Acropora tenuis | reverse complement strand
AATAATAATAATAAAGAATGCTTATTGTTTTGTCATTTACCATGAGCATGACAGACATTTGGGATTAGCATTTAATTGGTGGAGCTCTTTTTCATAAATGAAAGTGTCATCATGTCTCAGACTGCAAATTAATGAATTTTTGGAAGCGTATAATGCAAGAATTGACTTTGGTCCATGGGACATAATTACATTAGAACCACGACAAGAACGATCTATAAGCCCATTGGGCTAGGATTATGCAACACTGACCCATACACCCCACAATTGTAGAAAATCTCACAGAGAGTCAATGGAACACCAATAAGGAGATTGTCAGTTGAAACAAACTTTTCTACCAAACATTGCTATTGTTAAGAAATTCACACCTTCCCCGTTATATCCGCATGTGGGTTCAGACTTGTTTATCCTTCTTTGAACAGGTAAAATGAAGATTGAATCAGTGGCCATTGATAATTGACTTTCTAAGATTAAATTGTGCATAAAATAATAAATTTTAAGAAAACAGAAATGTTCTTAACAAAATCAATTACAGACGAGACATTATTAAACAGAGAGGGCCACTTCAACTCAACAATTTGCAGCTGCCATTTCTCCATGCTTTCATTACCCTTAAGGATCACAAATCTAACTTTGCTATAACGGTACTTGTCGCCTTATCAATCCAGCTAAATCAGAGATCGGAAAAACAAAACCTTGACCGAATAAAAAAGTCAATTACTTTGACTGAAACCAATGGAAAAACACGAGATCTGTCCTCGACTGGTTCAACGGCATAGAGCACAAAGAGAAACACTCATTTATCGTTTTCGACGTTGCTGAACATAGCAAGGCAATTCGCTTTCAGCTATGTCAACATTACGAACGAGTCAAACAGAGCCAATTAAGAAAGACCTTTGCAATATCCTCGACAAGCATGGCGTTAAAATGTTAATGGAAACCCACAAAAAAGCCGTAAACGTCCTTGATGTGTCCCTCACTGTGTGTCATGGAACACACATGCCATACAACAAGCCTAAAAACATCCCACTATACATCAACAAAAAAATCGAACCACCAGCCACGTGTTATTAACAGCATTTCCTCGAGGAGAATGTGTTACATAAGATCTTTAACAGAAACACGTTCAACATCAGTTACAGCTGCATGCCCAACCTCAAACATCGACGACCATAACAAACCTACATTTTCTTGAGAAAATTTTAGAGCTTCTTTTACTTAACAATGTTTAATTTAATCTGTTCATGTTGTCCTTCAACAGCATGATTAAAATATAAAACTGTTCTATTGAGGCCTTCAACTGCTGTTTGAAAGTAAAAACTAAAATCCAAGCTTTCGCCGACCAACGGCATCATCAGGGATAAGAAAATATTCCGTGCACGCCATATATATGCAAAGAAAGTGTAGGGTGAAATGTGTAAAAAATGTGACTTATGTATGAAGGCTATAGAAATAAACTGTGAGCTCTAATGATGGCGTGTCTCTGAGCAGAGGACCTTTCAAAGCGCTTTGGAATCGTCTCCAAAATAGAATATTAAAATAGAAGGTCTGCGAATTCAGTACATTCTTCTCTGGACTTGAGTGTGGACTTTTAAAGGTAAAATGTTTCATAGAGGCGTAGATTAGCGGGATCGTTTTTGCTCATAATAATCTTGACCTCAATGCCTTTGTAGTCTTCGTTCTGGCAAGAACAGATGTGGTTTTTAACAGAGGAATTTTAGTTACTGATATGTTCTCTTACACGATCATGGGTGAAGCGTGTAGTGCTACCAATATATTGATCGCAGCTGTTACTCGTGAGCTGGTACACTTTTTTTCGTCGTAAGCATAATCCGGTGTTAGAGATAGGGCATTTGTCTCTGGTGCATTTGCGCTCCGTGAAGGTGTGGGATAGGGCTTTTCTGATCGTGAAGGATTTGTGGGCAATGCGCAATGGGCTGTTTTTTTTTTTCCTGAAAATGTTAGTGATCCTGTGATTGAGTCGTACAGAGATGTAAGGCATCTTAAGATATGAGCATTCCGTGTTGCTGCAACACAGAATGTTCATATACACGACTTGTTAGTTTTCCCGTTGGGATAGGCATTACGAATCCCTAGATATGCCCAAAATGAAAAATAAATTCTTGTCCAAGTGGAGGTGATTCCGAACGTACTTCCTTCACAGTTTAAAACTGAATATTTTCAATGATTGTTTTAAAAAGAGAATAATTATGGCCACACTTCATGTCCTAGCGGCAAGATAGCGGAAATCAAGGGTCTAATTGGAAGTTTAATTTCATTAGGGCATGAAAAGGAGGTAATACATGCTCATTTAAGATAAAGTATTGAAGCGTAAATGAAATTTTTGTTTCCAAGCAGGTATGATACCGTACATACATACATACATACATACCCACACACACACATATAGATCTCTATCGTCTACGGACCTATCATCGGTCACATAACAACTAGCTCCCATTTGGCCAGGTAGCTCAACTGTATAGCAATGCCCCGTGATTGCAGGGCTCACGATTGGAGTCCCTTTCAAACTCGAATCGATAAGGCTTTCTCGCTACTGCTCAACTAGCGCTTAGAACTGCGAAGAGTATAATCTAAATATTTGTATCAATCCGCAGTTTAAAATGTACGAGTTTCATGTATTCACATCATGTATATAGAGTGGAAAAAGCACTTCTAGAAGATATACAAAAAATTGTGGGATCCCCAAGTACCGCGTTCAGTGTGTTGGGCTCCAGAAAGATCCAAACCAGAAGAAAGAATTGTGCTGTTGGAAAAAAATGAGGCAGAACACCGTGTCTAATGAACGAAGGGGCAAGAGCCAATTTCAGCCAACATGGAGAATGTTTTGAAAGTGCAGACGATGTACACTTCGGAGAGCCTCCTCCAAAATTAACTCCGCAATGGAAAGCCACTTTCAAGATGCCGAAATTTTCTGGGAAACCGATGAAACCAAAATTGATCGTAACCCCTTTTGCAAACTTCCCAGTACAAAAGCAGGAGATATGCAAAAAGAGCTAGAAAAAGAGAAAGTTACTTCAAAAAATGTGTCATCGAGGAAAAAGGAAAAAAAAAAGATTTTCTGTCCACCGCGCTAAGAGATGGCGGAGGATGAATAAGTTGTCTACTGCCATCCAGCAATATTTTGAAGTACTGAAAGAACAATACTTTTTTCTTCTTCCGTGGAAGAGAAGTGCGAGGAAAAACTGGGCTTGGAAACTCCATTTAATACGACATTTCGATTTGGCATGACTCATCTTTCAACCTTTAATAATTATGCTACTGCGATTGCTGCATTTAGTGATTGGCCTAAGAACCTCACACTATAGTTTTCTCAAGCATGCAATGGAAAGCAAAACCAAGCAATCCTTTTACTCGCTATTTTTCACGCGCTTTGAGGAAGCTGCAGGCAATGATTAGTAATTCTGATTACTTCATCGTATTGTTTGCTCATTATGATTGGTCGCAGTAATTACTTTGGCATTGACAGTCATTTGAAAATCACTTTTACGATTCACGAATGTCCAGAAATTCATGTAAAGGCATCCTTAATTTTGATTCGCGTCAAGAAGTGTTCTCTCAACTCTAAGCGTCAACCACCTTAGCCGTGGTTGCATTATGAAAAAAATATATATTATAATGGTGATCGAGCCATTTAAAACACGGGCCAAGACCATCAACTATCCCTACAATCATTGCCAAAATAAGGGAATTCATACCTGTCATCTCTTTTGGACTGCCTTCAGGTGAACTTGTGGCTAACTCTTTCACAAAAGAAATAAAGAGTGATTTAATGGTGATAAAACATACAATAGAACATGGCCAACGGCCATGTGTCAAATAAATGCGTCACGGCTATGCACCATATATACACTAGACAGTCATGAACAAGTCTATAGACCAATCAATGGATCACCACATGAAGAAATTCAGTTTAAACACAAACAAGGACAGTGGCCATATATCAGTTTAATGGGCCAATGACCCTCCATCCACTCCACACACATGGACTATTCCATAGACCCAGTCAATGGATAACCACTGAGGAGAATTTCAGTTTAAAGAAACTTTTCGATAAAATATCAAGCAGGAATTAATACCCTCCATCCTTCTCGCAATCAAATAAATGTTCTAAGGTGTAAATCAGAATTCAATATATAAAATAAGAAGTAACGACAATTATTGTCTCGACTACGTACTTCAATTACAGGATGCAACATCATTTACCGTAAGCGTGACAGAGATGTCGCGGTGGTATATAATTAGTAGAACTCTTTTGTTTAAATAAAACACAAACGTAACCATGTCTAAGACAGCAAAAGGATGAAATTCACGCAGTGTCCAAAAGAAGGATTTACTATAGCCCATCCGAAATAATTATATTAGAACAAAGACAAGAGCCATCTGTCAGCCCAATGAACCAGGGCTGTGCAACATCAATATATCCCACAACAGTAGAAAACTTCATAGACATATGAGTTAATGGATTACTTATATGGAGAACTTCAGTTGAAACATATTTTTATACATAAAACATTGCAACTATTGTTAACAAATTTGCACTTTTTGAGCTAGCTCTAAATGGCGAATTATCTGACTTGCTTCTTTCTGCAAAAGGTTAAGTAAACAGCAAATCAGTGGCCATGCATTTTTGACCTTCTAAGATTTAATTTACTTAATTGGAGTCCGTCAAATCAGAAATTTGAAGAAAACAGAAATGTTCCTCACAAATTCAATAACAGAGAAGAAGTTATTAACCAAAGAGCGCCACTACAACTCAGGAATTTCTACCTCTTATTATTATTTTTTTCCCATGCTTCCAAATGGTGCTAACAAAAACCTAACAAAAACATCACTTTCGGGAAAATAAATTTTAAAAAGAAAATGACTGCCTAACTGGACAGGTGAATTCCAGAGTATACTTCACTTGAATCTTGATCATGTCTCAGACTGAAGAAATGTATTTCTGGCCGTTTACAAAACAAGGGTTGACTATGGTCCAACAGACATAAGTATATTAGAACAAGGAAAACAGCCA
This sequence comes from Acropora tenuis, assembly GCA_014633955.1. Lineage (NCBI taxonomy): Eukaryota > Metazoa > Cnidaria > Anthozoa > Scleractinia > Acroporidae > Acropora > Acropora tenuis. The sequence goes on along the minus strand of BLAZ01000301.1, from coordinate 43,622 downwards.
TCTGGCAGCCCAATGAACCAGGGCTGTGCACCATCAATATATCCCACAACAGTAAAAAATTTCATAGACATATGAGTTATTAAACCACTAACATGGAGAACGTCACTTGAAACACAATTTTATACAAAACATTAAAACTATTGCTAACAAATTTACACCTTTTGAGCTAGCACGGAATCTCGAAAAGAAACCAAACTTGCTCCCTCCTGGAAAAATAAAAATAAACAGTGAATCAGTGGCCATGGATCTTTGACCTACTAGCATTTAATTGACTTGGAGTCCATCAAATCAGACCATTTTAAGATTGTTCCTGACAAATTCAATTACAGAGAAGATGTAATTAACCAGAGAGGGCCACTGTCTCAGCCCAATGAACCAGGGCTGTGCACTATCAATATATCCCACAACAGTAGAAAATTTCTCCCGTGCGAGGAAAACTGGGCTTGGATACTCCATTGTGGGGTCTATTTCCGCGAGAGGAAATATGGACAATAGAATCAAAAGACTTTCTCGATGGTTGCTTCTATTGTAGACTGAAAAAGAAAAACACAAAGAGAGAGCAAATATGGACAGTAGAATCAACAGACTTTCTAGAAGGTTGTTTCTATTGTAGATTGAAAAAGAAAAACACAAAGATAGAGAAGGTTAACCTACCAACCGTTTTGCAAACAAAGGACGCAAAAGCCAACTACGACCAGTGAAGACATTTCGATTTGGCATGACTCGTCTTCCAACCTTTAATAATTATGCTATTGCGATTGCTGCATTTAATGGTTGGCCTAAGAATCTCACACTATAGTTTTTTCAAGCATGTTTTTTCACGCGCTTTGAGGAAGCTGCAGGCAAGGATTAGTAATTCTGATTAGTTCATCGTGTTGTTTGCTCATTGTGATTGGTCGCAGTAATTACTTTGGCATTGACAGTCATTTGAAAATCACTTTTACGATTCACAAATGTCCAGAAATTCATGTAAAGGCATCCTTAATTTTGATTCACGTCAAGAAGTGTTCTCTCAACTCTAAGCGTCAACCACCTTAGCCGTGGTTGCATTATGAAAAAAAAATTGTAATGGTGATCCAGCCATTTGAAACACGGACCAAGACCATCAACTATCCCAACAATTATTGGCAATATAAGGGCATTCATACCTGCCATCTCTTTTGGACTGCCTTTAGGTGTCAGCGCATTAACATAAGAAAATATCAGTAAATCAAGATCTAGGAGTACCTAAACCTGACCTCTGAAAGCAATTTATCGTCACAAAAATGTCGTTCTATTTTATTGCATTTGCTTTATTTCTGCAGGTGTACTCCGTCATCGTGGGTAAAAGGTGAGCAAACTATTTCTTACTGCGTTAAATTTTGAGCTAAAATATACGCATGGCTTTCAAGTGAGAGGTAAGTTCAAATAGCTTTAAAATTTTCAGGAGAAGCAATCTTGCTACCTCGGGACGGCATTTTCCTACTTGTCCAAAACGGAGGATAATAATTCAATATGGATTCTTAATGAGAGGATTTGCTTTTCGCTCCACGAAATCTTTTTGAAAGGGCAGAGGAATGTTTGCTTTCTTGTTAACCGGTATAAATATCTGAAATCACTTTTGGCGCGAAATTCAGTTTAACTGTGCATTTCATCTAAATCTCTGAATCTTTACACGGATGCAGAGCTTTTTCTTCTCATTTAGGACATTAACGAAGAAGAACAAAACAGTATTTTTTGACTCTACTTAAAAGCTCGGCAATACTCTTTTCTTTTATGAGGTAGACTTTAAACAATGGATGAAGATTCTAAACAAATGAGGAACTGGGAATGAAGACCTCGCTATCTGATCACAGATCGCTTTGGGAAAAGACTAGTAACATGCCAAACTTAGAACGCACACTTTGAATGACTACAGTAGTATTTAGTTCTATGTCAAAAGCTGGTATACTCTTGGAACCGTAAACTCAAACATTTTTCAGTCTTATGTGATTGTCTCACACAATAATGACAGAGGTCATGCTTACTAAAGATGGTCTCGGTGAAGAATCGTTCGGCATTCGGCGGGTCTAGTCCGCAGGTCACACGTCGCAGGTCGCGCGTCATAAGTTGCACGTCACGAACATGGCGAAAACATGACGATGATATGTTTTTGTGCTTTAAAATGTTTCCTCTATAACTTTTCAACTCGTAACAAAGAACGCGACAGCTACCTTTTTTTAACAGATTTGTACAGCATCCAAAAGTCTAAAGGCTCCCTTTCTAACAGGGATTTCAAGAAATATTTAGTAATATCTTAGTAATATGTCTACAATCATAATCGACTTTTGTTAACTATCATTAATGCCAACAGAAAAATTCTTAGAATTTGGAGAAAAAGTTGGTATTGCTAAACTAAAACTGTGTTCAACATCAAATGACGTACTGACACGAAAAACGTCTTGTAAGAAATGTACCCTAAATCGAAAACCTGTAGTTAATTCCGA
>BLAZ01000301.1:36157-38657 GCA_014633955.1 Acropora tenuis | reverse complement strand
ACCTAACAATATCACTTTCGGGAAAATAAATTTCAAAAAGAAAATTATTGCCTAACTGGTGAATTCCAGAGTATACTTCACTTGAATCTTGATCCTGTCTCAGACTGAAGTAATGTATTTCTGGCCCTTTACAAAACAAGGGTTGACTATGGTCCATCAGACATAAGTATATTAGAACAAGGAAAAGAGCCATCTGTCAGCCCAATGAACCAGGGCTGTGCACCATCAATATATCCCACAACAGTAGAAAATTTTATAGACATATAAGTTATTAAACCACTAACATGGAGAACGTCACTTGAAACACAATTTTATACAAAACATTAAAACTATTGCTAACAAATTTACACCTTTTGAGCTAGCACGGAATCTCGAAAAGAAACCAAACTTGCTCCCTCCTGGAAAAATAAAAATAAACAGTGAATCAGTGGCCATGGATCTTTGACCTACTAACATTTAATTGATTTGGAGTCCATCAAATCAGACCATTTTAAGATTGTTCCTGACAAATTCAATTACAGAGAAGATGTAATTAACCAGAGAGGGCCACTGTCTCAGCCCAATGAACCAGGGCTGTGCACTATCAATATATCCCACAACAGTAGAAAATTTCTCCCGTGCGAGGAAAAACTGGGCTTGGATACTCCATTGTGGGGTCTATTTCCGCGAGAGGAAATATGGACAATAGAATCAACAGACTTTCTCGATGGTTGCTTCTATTGTAGACTGAAAAAGAAAAACACAAAGGTAGAAAAGGATAACGTACCAACAGTTTTGCAAACAAAGGACGCAAAAGCCAACTGCGACCAGTGAAGACATTTCGATTTGATATGACTCGTCTTTAATAATTATGCTACTGCGATTGCTGCATTTAGTGATTGGGCTAAAAATCTCACACTATAGTTTTTTCAAACATTCAATGCAAAGCAAAATCAAGCAATCCTTTTACTCGCTTTTTTTCACTCGCTTTGAGGAAGCTGCAGGTAATGATTAGTAATTCTGATTGGTTCATCGTGTTGTTTGCTCATTGTGATTGGTCGCAGTAATTACTTTGGCATTGACAGTCATTTGAAAATCACTTTTACGATTCACAAATGTCCAGAAATTCATGTAAAGGCATCCTTAATTTTGATTCACGTCAAGAAGTGTTCTCTCAACTCTAAGCGTCAACCACCTTAGCACTGGTTACATTATGAAAAAAATATATTATAATTGTGATCGAACCATTTAAAACACGGGCCAAGACCATCAACTATTCCTACAATAATTAGCAATATAAGGAAATTCATACCTGCCATCTTTTTTGGACTGCCTTTAGGTGAACTTCTGGCTAACTCTTTCAGAAAAGAAATAAAGAGTGATTTAATGGTGATAAAACATACATTAAAACATGGACAACGGCCATGTGTCAAATAAATACGCTACGGCTATGCACCATCTATACACTGGACAGTCATGAACAAGTTTATAGACCAATCAATGGATCACCACTATGAAGAAATTCAGTTTAAACACAAACAAGGACAGAGGCCACATATGAGTTTAATGGCCCACACACATGGACTACTCCATGGACCCAGTCAATGGATAACCACTGCGGAGAATTTCACTTTAAACTTTTCTCTCGCAAATAAATAAATGTTCTAATTCAGAAAGATCTAAGATTAAGATCTAATTCAGAATTCAACATATAAAATAATAGGGAACGACAATTATTGTCTCGACTACGTACTTCAATTACAGGATACAACATTATTTACCGTAAGCATGACAGAGATGTCGCGCTAGCATATCATTAGCAGAACTCTTTTGTTTAAATGAAACACAAGCGTAACCATGTCTAAGACAGCAAAATGATGAATTTCACGCAGTGTGCAAAACAAGGATTGTCTATAGTCCATGCAATATATTGTTAGAACAAGGACAAGAGCCATCTGTCAGCGCAATCACGTAGGAAAACAACAGTGAAACTAGATCTCGAAGTACCTAACCGTCACCTCTCAAAGCAATTTATCGTCTCAAAAATGTCGTTCTATTTTATTGTATTTGCTGTATTTCTGTATATTTAGTCCGTCATCGTGGGTAAAAGGTGAGCAAACTATTTCTTACCGCGTTAAATTTTGAGCTAAAATATATGCATTGCTGCATTTTTTTTTTCCAAGTAATACATTTAGTGTGCTAACCAACTCGTATTCGGAGAGATAAGTTCAAATTGCTTGCCACTTTTCGGGAGAAGCAATCTAGCTACCTTGGGACCGCATTATCCTGCTTGTCCAAAACGGAGGATAATAATTAAATATGTGTTCTTAAAGATACGATTTGCTTTTCGCTGCACGGGAAATTTTTGAAAGGGCAGAAGAATGTTTGCTTTCTAATTAACCGGTATAAATATCTGAAACCACTTTTGGCGAGAAATTCAGTTTAACTGTGCATTCCATCCAAATATCTCAATCTTTACACAGATGCAGAGCTTTTTCTTGTCATTTAGGAAATAGACCTC
>BLAZ01000300.1:662729-665229 GCA_014633955.1 Acropora tenuis | reverse complement strand
AAAACAAATACACCGTCGTTTATAGAATTGGTCTCTGTCCTCAAAATAGGAAGGATTCTGTGTGCAAAAGCAGTTATTTCCCAACAAAACTGAATCCAAAAAATAGATAAAATGCAGCTTTAAGTAAGCTAAATGATTTACCAGTTGGTGAAGAACCTCCAAAGCATTGATCACGGCTTGATCTTCTGGCGGCTGGAGTGCTTTTGTTAGGAAAGGTCTGATCATACCAAGCTTCAAAATCTTACACAGAAAAAAACAAGCAAGTTTATCAGACCAACCAGTATGCAAAAGAAAATGAGCATGTGTGTTTCAAGATATCCTTCCACAAAGAAATAATGACATGCAACGCTACAAAAGGAAAGACCTTGTGTCCAAGAATGCATGCACTAATGTTAAATACACGTTGAATATTGATAAATGCAACGACGTCTGACGAGTGTAAAGTACTTGATATAATACTAGTGTTACCATTTGTGATGGGTTACTTTTCAGGCGAGGATTAAGGCTACCGGGAACTATTTTAGTCTACACAAGGGAAAGAGTTAGAGAGACACTTCATGACCTGCTTTATAAAATGCTTTACTCGTAACAGGCCACATTGAAGTCGTTTCGCTCCTTGTCGAGTTGGGCCCATTCATGTTCGCCCTACCCCCCACCCCCGCATGTCGAGTTCGACCCGAAAATGAAACCGATGTCGCCCCCAATGTGTACCAACTTTGATACTCTATCTGTACCAAGTTTGAACCCGCTCATATCTGAGTGGCTTCAAAGTTCAGTGGGTGAGAGCGCCACACCGGTCTCGCAGAGGTCACGGGTTCGAATTTGAAAATTTTCAGGTTAACTTATGAGACAATAGCTGAGATTGTCCAGCAAGTGTGACGATTATTTCTTCAATTCATCTCTCAACCAAACCACACTTCACAAAACATTTCTGTCATGTATCAACTTTATTAACTGATCGCCGCGATATGTAGTATATTTTCATGATACTCTATCATGGATAATTTAAAAACTTGGTCGTCAGTAAAACTGGCGACTGTATCCAGACTGTATCGGGCGCAATTTCGTGTCCTGGGGCCTGTTTCTCGAAAAGTCCCGAACGCTTTTCGGGCCCGAAAAGCCATTCGTAAAACTCCGACCCGCTTATTCTGTAAAGCTGGTCTTTTCATATGTTGTAAAGGGAACAAAAATTAAAATACCTGCAAAGTTCCGTGCCTCAAGACGCCTTCGTTTTGAAGATACAGAGAAAATTATGTCACCCGAAAAGTTTCGAGAAACGGGTCCCTGGGACCTGTTTCTCGAAAGTCCCGAGAATTTTTCAGGACCGAAAAGCCAGTTGTCGAACTGCAATCTGCTTGTTTTGAAAAGCTGATCTTTTGACATGTTTTTAATGTAAGAAAAACCAAGAGGATTGTGAAATTTGATGGCTTAGAACCTCGGCGTTGCTATAATGTAATGGGAATTGTGGCACCGGAAAAGTTTCGGGACTTTGGAGAAACAGGCCCCTGCAATTTCTTTACACAGGCCGTAATGATCTTCAATTACAAACTCGATATACGTAGGGGGCGAAAATGATTATAGCCATGGGTCGAACTCGACATGCGAGGGGCGAACATGAACGGGTCGAACTGGACAGGGGGCGAAACGTTCGTTTTTCGTATCTAATTCGTTGCAATCTCGGACATTTCTGTTGATGGAACTGGACAAGCCAGAGTAACTAAATCAGCTGACAATCAAACAGGCTTCTGCTGATAAAGATATTGCGGTTTCACTCCTGGTGAATACCTTTATTTGAAGACAGAGTTCTTCCAGAGGAGTGCGTAGCATCTCTGGCAGCTGATAATCTTCCAGTGCATCAGCATGGTACTTGGTGAACAAATGGAAGCAGTAGCCAGGTTGAACCCTATCGTCAGAACAAACAATTCAGAGATGGACTTTTCATAGCAACTCTGTGTTAAATGTTGAACAAACGATCCTATTGTCTCAAACGGGACTAGACATTTTTTTAAAATTTATTTCGACCGGTAGACAATTCTTTCACACTATTATTCGACGTTACGATAAGCAAAGCAAACCGGAAAGTATCGGTAGAAAGCGCATGCAGGCAAATTAATTGCGTCGACGAACGAGACGCCTCCCAATCTTGGCATTCGTTCTTCCTGTGTCCTCATGAGCTGCCTGTGTCTCGGTAAATAATAAAAAAAAAGTCTGATTGCCTAGAACTGGACTGAGACTGAGACGTGTTTTGGTGTCCCCCCCCCAGCTCTCGCTTTTGGCTCTCTCCCACTTTTTCGCACGACCGAAACACTTCTTCACAAAAACGCTTGGATCAAGGCATACTTATGAAATTTTGACCTCTAGTTCCGATGCTCTACTACGAAGTTATTGGAGACGTCTGAGATCTAAACATCATTGGAGCAGCAAGCCCTCGGTCAAATAAACAGTTTTGGCTATATTCTTCGCTTTGAAGTGAAGATGTAATCATCGCAGTTGTGATTGC
>BLAZ01000300.1:606226-611226 GCA_014633955.1 Acropora tenuis | reverse complement strand
ACAAATCCCGCCATATTCATTGCCTCTTTTCCTTTACTTCGAATTTCATGTTGTCTCCTCTAGTGAACACGTGATTTATTACTGCTGACCTTTTGCATCGTAATCAGGTCAAGAGGACCTTGAATGTTCAAAGTAATATACTATTTTTAGCTTTAATTAGATTAGTTTATAAATATAAATGAGATCTAAATTGCAAAGAATAAAACTGAATCATTGAGGTCCATTGTTGCCCTGAAAATTTTACAGCAACAACAAAAAAACAAGTATATCTAGAACTTTTACAGATCAACTTTGCTGATTCTTTTTATTATTTGGTTGAATAACTGTTTTACTGATTCAAACCGTAGCCTAAATTTGATGATCAAGGTAGGCTTTATTGAAAACTATCTTCTTGATCAAATAAATGTCATCATCTTTGCAGAGTTATCGAAAAGAAAAAGTAAAAGACTTTAAGGGAAATGTATGATGTTAGACGACAATGTGACCCTGATTATTTCTGTGTTCCAATACATTTCCTTTTGTAGTTGGGGAATTGTAGCCATGCTGCCAGTACATTTTGAGAATCGTGATCATTGTGGGATAACTTTTGCTGGTTATTACTGTGTTCCATTTTTTGTTGTCACTGTTTTTGTTTAGGAAAATCCACCTTACAGTAAGGGAGCTTTTAGGATTGAGATCAATTTTCCTGCTGAATATCCTTTCAAGCCACCAAAGGTTAGAATAAAATAATAGCGTTAACATTCGCAGCTACAGATAAGCAGCACCTTATTTCCAAAAATCATTGCTAGAAATCAGGGGTGCAGCTTATTTGTGGGAAAATTTGCTTCTGGTGTCCAGTTTTCCACTTTCATGTCCAATTTACCAAGCATTTTTCAGGAAAATCAAAACATGGGCAGTTCTCGTGGAAACAATAGTACGTAAGCAGTAGGGGGAGAAAGGGTCCAAAAGTCGAGGCCTGAATGGGACTCCAGCCCTCATACATATCGGTATATGTACATTTCTGTGCGTACAAAAATCCAGGCTTGAACCCTGATCTCATAATACCGTAAAGACTTGTGTATAGGCCGCACCTGTGTATAAGCTGCACTTCAACTTTCAAGCATGATTTCAGGGAAAAAAATAAGTCCAAAAAGTACTATTGTCAGAAAAGAAGTTGGTAGTTTGTTCGCAGATGGTATCAATAAACTTGATGAAATCTAATGTTGCGTATTTGCAGCAAGATTAATAAGTTCATCAACTTTGAAAATACCTTTTTAAAGCTTCTCTTTTAAATCAATTTCCCTGTTCGCTGTGACTGACAACGGTTATCTTCATTGCTAAACCTCACAGTTGATAAAACCAAATTATGGAATTTGATCCAAATAGCGTGGGAGAATGATGCAAAACATCTGCTCGGTAACCACACAGTCATTTAACGAGGGAGTCTGGACACAAGAGACACAAGACAAAGCTCTTAAATCAATTGTCTCGTGTATAAGTGGCACTTTGAGCCAAAACTTAATAAAAAAAGGTGTGGCTTATACACAAGTCTTTACGGTATCTCTTTATACATGTATTTATACATATGTAGGCACAGATCTATATGAGGTCAGGGTTCAGGTCTTGTTCAGGCCTGAATTTTTCTGACGTTTCTCTTGCAACTGCAAAGGATTTAAATTGGAATGAGATGGTTTTCCACCAGCGCTTTAAAATGTTTACAAAATAACAAAATTATGACAAATTATGGCAAACATGTGATCAGACTGAAAATTTGTCTTTTTTCAGATAACTTTTAAAACAAAGATTTATCATCCTAACATTGATGAAAAGGGTCAAGTATGTCTGCCAATTATCAGCCCTGAGAACTGGAAACCGGCAACAAAGACTGATCAAGGTTAGCAGAGACCTTAAAATTACTGTTTGTTTAGACCTTTTCTTACTCCTCAGTTTTGATATGGTAAGGACAATAATTAATTATTGCAGGGTTACCATTGGTGATTGATGGCCTCACTGTTCCTTTTAGAGTTTTTGCTTTCTCAAATGTAGACAACTGTCACCCCACCAAGGAAGGGGGTTTATTAGTGTTAGCTGGTAAAATATTTGACTAAATTTCTTTGCTATCAATCATGGCCCAGTTTTTTCAACCCTGACAAAATTAGTCCAAGATTAGCAGAAACTTTGAAACCATTTGCTTACAAGCGAAAGGTTTTCATACTGATTTTGGTCCTTAGGTTTTCAACCCCCTGTTTATTTTCCGATAAGTTTAAATTACATGATTAGGACATTTTAGACCAGCAAAATTTATTCATATATTCTGGGATAATGTTGACTGCCTTATGGACAACTCAGCCTAGTTTTTTTTTCATATCTATAATCTCTGTACCATGATATCACAACAAGGGTGTGGTTTTCAACACATGCATTTTCAACTTTCCTGAGAAATTGTCATTTGATAATACGGCAAAGTTTAAGTCTTTCCCTTCCTGTTGTTAAGCCAACCATTATTGAATAGTGAACATTTTCCTGACCAAGATGGTCATATTTTTTTTCCTACTCTTGTTGTAAAGCTTTTTTTTTTTAAAACATTCTTCTAGTTATCCAAGCCCTTGTAGCACTCATACATGATCCAGAACCGGAGCACCCTCTGCGCGGAGATTTGGCCGAAGAGTACACAAAGGATAGGAAAAAGTTTATTAAGAATGCTGAAGAATTCACAAAGAAGCATGCTGAGAAAAGGCCTGCTGATTGAAAGCCTCTTGCTACTATTTGTTTTATTGTCTAAAGAATCTGCCCTCTTTCTTCTAGCTTTGACATAAATTTGCAATATCCACTTCTAAATGTGCTCTCATTTTAGCCGAAGAAAATTTTTCATGTTGTAGTTTTCTGTCTGTTGTAATTGCACAATGTGCGCTTAAAGGAAGGATTAATGAGTTTTGATTGAGTGTAATGGATTTGCCTTGGTGAGGATTGTGACATCAGACTAGTGTGCAAAATCATCCCTGAGAATAATATTAATGATGATGATGATTATTATTATTATTATTATTATGACTTCAGACAATAGCTAATTATTATTATTATTACCTTCATGTTGATAAAGTCACTTCTAAACTGCCTTATGTCATCTCCCCATTTATTGGATGCCTTTGCTTTTAACAAAATTAATGATCAATGTTTTTAAGTGGTCTTGCCAAATACTGAACATTTTTGGAAAATAAGCCTTGAAGATAAGCACAGAGACTAAAGGATTGAGGAATTTAATACTGGGCTAAGAGTCATAGGAAGCCTGCCTTGTATTCATTGCCAGGAATGCATGGTGACTGTAGCAACAGAGAATAATAGATATTGTACATGGCTAGTAAGTAGATATGGCAAGTGGTGGTCCTACATGAGTTTGAAGAGTGCAGCTCGTTGTTTAATGTCGTTCAGGTGTAACTAGTGTCCATAAAACCAGTGGAGAACAGCAATGTCTATTAAAGAAATGTCACTGACTCCCAAATGGATCCTGTACTTTTTGTGACCCTAAGACAATATTTTGGAGGTGAGGTGTGATGAAATTTGTTGCCTCAAGCTCTGTTTTGCAAGAGTAGGATTTTTGAAGTTGAATGTGGCAATGCTTTGACACAAGGGGCTTAGGTATACAGGGATATAAGTGCAGGGGACTAGAGACTGAAGATGCTATTGGAGCAAGCACAAAAAGCAAAGAATAGTAATTATTCCCTTTGTTTTCCAACTCTGTCAGTTCTAATAATAATTATTGTCCAAGGCAATTTGTGAAGCAAGATGAAGCACAACTTGCATCTACTCCTTCATTGCTTCCATTTGCCCTTTTGCTTTCCTATATTTAATGTCTGTTTTTTTGCTTTTCTCTCTTGTGCTTGCACCATGTATTCCCAACGGCTTCTAGAGTCCATCCTTTTGGGAAGCAGTTTACTGGTTACATTAAAAGTACAGAATGTACACTAAATGTTGTATTTTTTCCACTGTCTCATATTTAGATACTTATTCAATACTGTAGCATTGTACTTGTTAGATATGAATGCAAAGCAAGCTCAATTAGTTTTAGCTCGGTTTAAATAATATTCTGCTTCTTTTGTCCAAGCTGTATTGTGATTGAAGATTTTTTTTTCTAGTGGTTTATCATACTGTATTCATAAATTTTGGACACAATTCTGTTCTTGCACTTTTGTTTACCCCTGTTTTTTTTTTGTCGTTATAATTGAGGAGAAGCACAGGAATGAAGGGTATGCAGAAATAAATCTGCATTCCTTCTGTAGTCTCCATTTCAGCCGTTTGTGATGTCACGCAACGCAATCCCCTCCTTTGTGCGCATTGTTGCGTTACACCCATAAAGCTGTTGCTAAGGAGACCATATCTTCCCTTTATGTCTGTGTTAGTAAACCAGTGGATCCTCCTTAAAATGCAACTCCTCATTGATTGCACTCACATTTCAGCACCTGTCAAACCGCCTTTATGCCAGTTGCACATTGTTTTTCGGGGGTGGAAGCTGAATAATTGCACCTCTCTTATACACTATTCTTTAGGCGTTTCTTGTAGTTATTCGTATTAGTTCTTGTTGATTATTGATTATTCATAATTCATTATTCATAATTGACTTTCAAAACCGAAAATATTCAGTATTCATTTTTAGTAAAGCCCGTTATTCATTATTCAGCTTCCACCACCTCTGATTGTCTTTGAGTTATCATTCAATTGGAGGCCCTTGTACTCATTGGCATTCGTCGATTTTTGAGGTATGAAAACCGGAGGACCTGAAAACTAAATCCTTTGGTGAATATACAAGAAAACAAAGACCCACGCACTCAATAAGGCAGTTTCTGTGAATTGTATAAGAAGAGCAAATACGCGGGTAAATTTGAGAGAATATTGCCTCGAGCATGATATTTCAAAATTCACCAATTAATCACAAACTGTAAAGCAGCGAGTGATATTTGGGGAGTTGTAAAATATCACGCGCCACTGTTTATCCCAAACATCCGCAGCAATCATGCTGTTGTTTG
>BLAZ01000300.1:508743-510511 GCA_014633955.1 Acropora tenuis | reverse complement strand
CGGTGAAATTTTTTCATACTCTGCCACATCATGGAAATGACACTGCCTAACACTTTGAAGGGGTAAAAAGTCAAGGTTGTTCAGACGGTTTTTCCAATATTCTGTAATATGTCATTATTCTAAATACATGAAATTAGCTCTGACAGATTTGAACAAAAATAGGGTATTTAATAGGAATTGCATGTGGCTACAACTGAGCCAAATTTAAAAAAGATTCACTGAAGGGAACGCGAGAAAATTAGCATTTATTTTCTGACGTGACGTCACAAAAATCAGAAAAACACGCGTGGTATAACGCGTGGGTTTTCATTTGGGCGTGCGCTCATGTGACGCCATGTATCGCATGCGAGAAATCAAGAGTAAATTAGAGCTCTTTTACCGGTTATTTATAGAGTTTTTTTGTCATCCTTTTTTGGCCATAGGCTTAAACCCATGTTTGAATGGAGTTTGAAACTATTGCTACTTATACCAAAGTGATTTAACGCCTTTCAAGCGCTGGATGATTTCCTTTTTTCTTAGGGTTACTTGCGTCATTTGTGAACGCGCGATTAATACTGACGTTTAGCAGGCTAGGGTAGCGCGCGCAATCGAGTCTCAGGAAAACTCTAGTGAGCCACCTTAAGGTATTTGAAAGCAAGTTCCAGGGAATGAACTTGCAAAAGTTAACTTATTGTTTAAATAGTCACATTTTGTACAAGGTTGTAAGTACTGTACAGTAAAATAATAAAGAAAGGTCAGATCTGCTTTTGTGAAATAATGTTCTCCATTATTTATTGGTAATAAATAGTTTGAAATATCCAATTTCAAACTTAAGAAATATGGAATAAGTCTTGTCATACACATACAAGCAAATAAATGCAACCTCTTATTAAATATTTGGAGAAAAAGGGGGATATCATTATTAAATTTGTTTTTATCTTCATTCATACATTAGCCCATGTCATCCGTTGTGGAAAGGTACTTGTGGTCATTAAGCAGCTTCTAGCCATTTGCTGTAGCCAATTCTTCACCAAAGACTAGGCTAACTATGTCCTTATTATCCTTCTCTGACGATGTGGTGATCTGGAGGTCAAAGAGGTCACAGACGACAAGTGTTAATAACAATAGCTCCTAGTTCCTGTTTGTAAACAGGCAAATGTCATTAACAATACCTGACTGGTGAATAGCATTTTTGATGTCTCATCTGACAAGCTGGGGAGTTTCAAAGCATTCACAGGTTCTTTTTGAAGCAATGGGTGAAGCTACATTTTTTTAGAAAATTAAGAAAATATCACAAAAATTAATGGACATACATTCAAAATTGCCAAAATGTTATGTTTCCTGTATGTACCCTTTTCTCTTAGGTTTCACCTACAAGGCTGAAAATAAGATACCGGTACTATTATCAAAACTCCACAAAAGCTTTAGTTTGCTCGATAGCTCTATGGAAAAACAGACTCATGGAAAGAGGAATTTGCTACTGCCTGTGTGAAATAAAATGAGTGGAACATGTTTTCTCAGACACCACTGGGGCCTGGGAAGGGGGTCACTTGACCTAAGGCAGCTAGGCAGTTGTTATTATTGATCCCCATTTTTTGACCTTTTTTCCACCCCTCTTCCACCATTTTGTCATCAGCATTAATGCCCTGAGTTCATCTTTGGGTGGAGAAATACCATTTTTTACCTCTTTGTGCCATTGAAGCTGAATTTGTTGTTCACTGTAGTTATTAAGCGAACATGTATCTTCCTCTAAAAGCCTGGCAAGAGTTAACAATAATATTATTGTTAT
>BLAZ01000300.1:503743-506243 GCA_014633955.1 Acropora tenuis | reverse complement strand
TCTGTAATAGCTGGCAGGTGCTTCAAGGCAGAAAATGCATTTCATTGATGGCAGTACATCACAGCAATGAAATGGGCCAGTGATTACTCCAGTTAATCACTGTAATGAAATGGGACACATTACAGTGACTGACACAAGTAAAAAAAAAAACAACAACAATAACAAATCACCTTTCAGTTAGCTTCTTCAAATGAACTTGTACCTCGACTTTCTTCTTGGATTCTCGTCCAACACTGTTAAGAACATTCCTTCAAGAGACATGGTTTACAAGGGATGGAAATTTTATGAAACTATTTTCCTTCCTTAATAGTTACTGCTAAAAATACCAACACAGTCAAACTCTTGTGTATGTATTGGTCAGAGGCTTGCTTTACAGTCTTGGGAAAAAAACAGTTGAGAATTTCACCCTTCATAAGGTAATTGTGAAGAAGAGCTCCCCAAAAAGACTGTCGGTAACCTGTCGGCCGACAGGTTTTTTGGGGAGCTCTTCTTCACAATTACCCAGTTTCTGTAGAGCAACAAGTGCCTATTAAAATTACTTTGCATGGGGGCTTATAGCTAACTTGCTAGCCTTATAAGCAGATCTAAATCTGAAGTGTTGAGAAATCCTGCCCATCCATATTCCATGCACTGCTATGCCATTTTAAATACCTGTGCACATAGATTTCAATGCTCATACTTACAGCATTGCGCTTTCCAAAGCTTGCTCAGTGAAGATCTTTGTTACAGGGTTGAGTAATCTCCATTTGGCATACGTTTTTCTACCAATAGTTATGTCCTTGATGTGTTTTGGTGTTTTATTGGCTTCCTCCACTCTCTTTTTCCTTTGTGTAACCCCTTTCTTGGGAGTAGTTTTCTGTTTTCCTGAAATTTCAGAATCTCACACATACACAAAGGCAAGCAGCAATAATGTTATCTCTGTTACTTTTGCTGCGAGTAAAAAAGCCCAGAGCCTTTTAAGTAAACTGGCTAGTCTTCAAGTAAATTATTAAAAAAAGGTTTACTTTTTTAAGAAAATGAGGCAGGACATGTCAGTGGGTACACGAAAAGTTGGTATCAAAGAAGCTCATTTTCTTTGCTTAACCCCTTTCTTTTGTAAGAGCGAATCAGCAAAGGAAAATGTTCAGAGGGTCAGCGATCTTTTTATAACGGTAATCTGACACTTATTGTATTCATGAGATCTCTGGATACCAAACTTTTGTAGTTACCAAGTAAACTGAATAATGAACAGGAAACAACACCACAGTGTTAGTGTTTTTTAGGTTTGCTGGGCAGCTTCTTTTTGTTTTCTATCAATCATTAATACCATCATTGTTGCCACTTAACAACATATGACGCACGTCTCAAAGCGCACAGTAATACACTGCAACAATCAATGCATGATGCACCTATTGATGTTAATTAGGCCAAGGTAGGGCATAGTTAGTAGAGGAGAATGGGTAGGGAGGCCTGTCCCATGGGTAGGGATTTTAGTTGTGCACTATCAAGGTTTGATGGACATTTGAGCACTGTCACTTACCCTCAGGTGGAGATCTAGACCAGTTGTTTTGTCTCAGGGGTGGGGAGTTTGAATTTTTTTTTTTGAGAAAGTGTCAAAATCCCCAACCCATGGCCAATCACTCTCCTCAGGTTTAACATTGATGGGTGCATAAGTTATACAGTGTCTACCGGTATTTAGTAACTTTCATTCTCCTATTATTCTATACCTTTGCCTTGTCCAGATGTTGATGCTTTCTGCAGTGAGTTTTCTTCAGAAGATGACAGGTTTTCCTTTTTCTTCTGCAAGATATTTTACACAAACTTTATCTTAGTACGTTTTGTTGGTCTTAATTCACATCAGCATCATCTTCATCAGCATGCTGGTTGCTGCTGGTTTAGGCTTGTGCCAAATCTGTCATTTGTCGCAGCAAGGCAATGAAACCAGAACTTTCCTTCTCATTTAACATAGTACCAAAGCAATACGTGTCAATAACGTATCACCGATATCTTTGATGACATGACTCTGTCTTGAAGTTCTTAGCTAGCAAGCAGCTAGCTGTTCAAGCAACAGTAAATCTCTCTTAATTCAAAAGTACCTTGAGTTGCTGTTTGTTAGCAGCCATTAGAGTACCACTTGAACGCCTTTTATTCCTCCTTGGCAATTCCTTTGCGTCCTGTTCATTAGATGAAACATTTTCAGATGCGGTGCTTGCAGCGCTGGTTTTGCGTCTATAAACTTTCGGTTTGTAAACAATTCTGCTTTTCTTTTGTTTTGACTTCGGTTTCACCGTCTCTTGTTCTTTTTCTTGCTCATTAATAGAAGAGGTGGTAAGAGTTTTGTTAGATGCGCTGCTTTTGCGACGCGATTTTGGAGCATACGAAATCCTCGTCCTTCTCCTCTTAGCCATTTACCCAAAAGAAATAGCTGTTCTTTTTAATCAATTCGTTGTGTCGCAAACTGTCACGCAGAATTTTCAAATACATAAAAAACACTTAAATGCTTCAATCGATTTTTCTCTTG
>BLAZ01000300.1:444905-449905 GCA_014633955.1 Acropora tenuis | reverse complement strand
TTGTTAGTGGAACATTTACTATAACCTTTTTATTTTAAATCCAAGCGGAAAGGTGTCCTCTCCCCTGATCGTTTACACTTTCAGTGTTTCTTTTTCTCCCTAAAAATATTTCAAAGCCTTGTAAGACACTGATATTTACTGCGTATCACAGTTATTTGGGTTGTTGATAGCAATGTTTTGCCGGAACTTAAGGAAATAGTCTGGAAAATGTTGATAATGTGCAAACCCAACTGTAGAATTTCCGGTTATTTTTTTATTATTATAATGGTTCAAGGCATATATAGAATCGTAAGAAGGCTTTATACGATGTGACATCGAAATTCCGCCTATAAATCGAACAAGTAAGGTGCTTGGTACAAACAAGTTATGATCATTTTCCTAATTGCAATTTGATAATCCCAGGTCATTTTTGTGAAAGACAATAATTATTTTCCTGAATGGTGCATGTGATTGTTTCAAGCTTTATCTGCCAAAACGTAAAGCTAACAATGAGATGCTAAAATTTGAGGTTGGCATTGTCATCGTTTTTCGAAAGGAATTTTTGTTATTTTCAAATACCATCATCAGTTGTACGAGGTTTATTTGGACGCGTGTTATGAACAAAGATGCGTTTTTTTTCCTTCCAACTTGGTCTGAGTAGAAAACTAAAAGAAAAAAGAAGACGGAGGAGTTACCTTTGGTTTACATGGACGGGTTTTGACACTTCTGTAAACCTTTTGAAAACACCACCCTTCCCAAGTACTGACAGTACTTCATCTGCATAACTTGTGGAGCATATGGAAGATATTAAAAAATATAGAGCATTTTGAATGCTTCTGAGAAAAGGCCATAGATATGTTGGTATATACTCATGTGTTTGTGGTTGGAAAGACAGTACATTGAATACAAAAAAAGATCGATATTGACCATTTAATCACTGATTCCTTTCAGTTAGGACAAAGACATTAAGTCATGTTAGTTGGAGAGAGAAGGCAATGGCAGGTTCGAGCTTCGGAAACAGCCAGAACATCCTTCAATCCCATCAGAACTATTGTTGATAAGATGAACATCGCTCCCAATCCAGATAAAGAGATGATTGCTCTCTCCATCGGTAAGTTGCCTTTCCAGTATCAAACAAATTTTATTGGACCCGTTTAACAACGAGGGTTATTAGGACTAGCCTGCTATTTCCTCTCCCCAAATTATCCTCCTCCAAGAGTGTGCAGGTGAACAATAATAATAATTATTGACCACTAAGAAATCTAAAAAAAAAAGGTACTAATTTCATTCCTCTTCCAGCCCCTCCCTTACCCTTTCCCTGAAGGAGGTAATATAAATGTTAGACTATATTTGTGTAAAAAAAATTCAGAGCTCTTGGAGCTCTGATAGAATTGAATGGAAATCATGATTCTTACATTTCATTTATAGTTGTATGGGAGATGATTTTCTCACTGATACATTTTTAGGGGATCCATCAATTTTTGGAAACCTGGATCCTTGTAGTGAAATAGTGAATTCTGTGTTGGATTGCATCAGGAATGGAAAATACAATGGTTATGGCCCATCCACAGGTGATTTCATTCAAAGAACTGAGTAGACTTTCTAAGATATCAGAAACTAGCTTGATTATTTTGCAGCCTCCAGTTTCGATTTCAAAAGATCTTACAAAATTGATTACTGTGTGAGTACAAGTCCAGCCACCATAAAACTTAGAATTTGACAGTGGATCATGATGAAGGAAATCTCTCAATTATATTTCCTTTTCTCTGTTTTTGGTGACAGCGTGACAGCTTGCTCAGCATCACACTTACCAGTAACAGACTACATTATGAAAATGCCTCAAATCCTTTTTCAAGTGTCTGTTGCATTGCAGGTTATGTAGAAACATGTAAAGCTATCGCAGCTGGACATTCGTATCCATTATCTCCATTGACTTACAAGGTATAACATTGGCTGCTGCTGTTGAAATCTTTTTGACAAGCAATATTATTATCATTATGAAATCACAAAAGTTACCATTGTCATCATTGTTATCAAATATCTTCTTCATGTTTTCATGAAGTAACAGCAATCAGCCCTGTATTCTCTAGTAATTATTTGGTCGAGAAAAGTTGACAGCTAAAAACTGAAAAACGATAATTCATAAACCTGGGCAATGTTCACGTTTACTGCATTCATGTTCAAGTTTTTCTTTGATTTTCGTGGATTGATACACAATTTTAAATTGTGCATATTCTTATGAGTGGTGTTATGTTTGCCTATTTCTCATCTCCTGAAAATAACTGATTTCTCACTTAGCTCTGAGCATACATTATTTACTTTGTGTTTTTTCAATTCCTTTGTGAATTTTATTTCTTCAAGTGTTGCGCCTTCATGTTTTCATGAAGCAACAGGCAGCCCTGCATGTCAGTTTTGCAGTTCTGTGCTTCATCAGTTTTCTGAAATGTAAATTATTGCATCATCTTCATCATCATTGACACATAAAATTTTTCATTTAGGACGTTGTTTTAGCGTGTGGATGTTCAGGAGCTTTGGAACTTGCCCTTGATGTTCTCTTGAACCCTGGTGACAATGTTCTTCTGCCAAAACCTGGTTTTGCCATTTATGAAACCATAAGCATTTCAAGAGGACACAAAGTCAGACACTACAATCTTTTAGTAGGTCAAAGTTTAGATATTCATAGTAAAAAAAATTTTACAAAAGATAAACAAGTGAGCAAACAAGGCCATTTGTGTGCATTATGGAAATGTTAAGTTTGTTCAGTGAAGATGAACATGAAATTATTAAAAACGAATTACGCACTGAAAACCCATTGTAAACAAGGTCAATAACTTGTGGCAGAAGGACTGCAATAAAAGGATTTGCTGATTTGGACAGGCCTTTCAAACATTTCTTGTTGGTAGAACTGCTGTGACGGGTTATAAGTTCAATAAGGAGCTACAATACTATGTAAAATCATTTTATTTTTCTAAATATTGTAGGAACGATTAAATTTTAATTTGTGCTTTATCTGTTCAGCCTGAAAGGTCCTGGGAGGTTGATATTGATCACCTTGATTCTTTGGTGGATGACCGCACCCGAGCCATTGTTGTGAATAATCCTTCCAATCCTTGTGGTTCAGTTTACACCCAAAGACATCTAGAGGCTATCTTGGAAGGTATGTTTTCATTTTTTTTCTTCCTTTTTTCTTATCATTAATATTAAAATGACGGATCATGTCTAATAAAGACCTCTGTTGGTCGACACTCTCGGCTGATATGTCGGCCGAGAGTTTGTGGACATGTCGGGCGACTCTCGGTCAAAATGTCGGCCGACACCCTCCGATACTTCACCGCCATTCAGCCGATACTTCACCGCCACTCGGCCGATACTTCACCGACACTGGGCCAGCACTACGCTCATTTTGTCAGCTCTTGATACTGAGTTCTATCTTCTCTACTCAACTGTTAAATGATCTTTTCTAGCCCTTTGAGAGGGGCTTTTAGTGGCCTTTGTCCTTTTTTGGCCTTTCAGTGCTGTTTTTCTGTTCCCCTATGGGTAAGGAGATGGCTGCTATTTCAGCAAAACAACGGTGAACAATATTCCGATACACTGACAGTCGACCAATACACCACCGATAGTCAATCCCAACATATCGACTGACAGTCGGCCGACATGTCGACCGAATATCGGCCAATATGTTGACTGACATATCGGTCGATACTCGGTCAACATATCGGCCGAGAGTGTCGAGCAACAGAGGTCTTTATTACACATGATCCAAAATTACTATGCTATCAGTAATTGGCAAATTATGTTAAGTGTAGTGAAATTTCCTGCATAATTTATAACTCATGATATTTAAAGGTAATCTTGAGCTTAAAACTATTAAACTATGTCATCCAAGCTTGGAAAATACAAAATTTCCACTGTTGTGCAACTATATGGATGTGAAGTCAAGAGGTATACTCATCCAAAGTCTTGTAAATTCCCCCACCTTTAGGCTCAGGAAATTACAGGAACCTGTATAAAACATACAAGAAATGATTTCTTAATTCTGCTTGTCATCATTTGATTTTCATAGTTAGCACTTGACAATTTTTGCCTTTCCCATCTTGGATGACATATTGTTTCACTTTTTTTTTTAAGCCATGGCTCAAAACTGGGATTTGCTATGAGTTTTGGGTTTACTACAATGTAGAGTTCATCATTTCTGTCTTATTTTGAGCCAATACAAGGGAATGTTGTCAAATGAGATAAATCAATGCAATAATTATTATTATTCTGTAAGTTATTGGTAATTAGAAGGTTGTACCATTAATTCCTGTTTGAAACAATCATTTGCTTATGTCAATTATTAACAATAATATTATTAGTCTTCAATAAGCAGTTTATTGGCTATTCTTCTTAAATGTATAATGAGCTTGCATTTTGTCATTCACAGTGGCTGAAAAACACATGATTCCCATCATTGCTGATGAGGTCTATGAAAATATGGTAAGTTCAATATTTAACTTATAAACCTGATCTTTGTGCACAAGGAAGTTAAGTTTTCTTTAAAATGGTGATCTATTACATTTGTAACATAAATTTGAACTGGCACCTTTGGAGTGTTTTTGACTCCTGGGCAATCAAAACCGAGATCATTTACAAAAACAAGCTATAGGAGATAATTATTATTTCAAGTTGTGATCTTTAAATTAGTGCCAGTACTCGATGCTATAATGTTTATGAGAGAGCAATCCTCAGAATTTGACAGAGCAACCCAACGGTCACGCCCAGATTTTTTTTGTCCACATGAAAACTTTCAAGGTACGACTTTCTAAAGCTTAACCCCTTCCCGGCCGAATGAGTGCTCAGGGCACTTATAGATTTTACTCTGTCTAACGCCAGACGATTTTACTCGTCAGTGGGGAGCCCCTTGGACGGGAAAGGGTTAACAACGTAAAAAACTATGTCCCCATTAACCCCTTCCCGGCCGAATGAGTGCTCAGGGCACTTATAGATTTACTCTGTCTAACGCCAGACGATTTTACTCGTCA
>BLAZ01000300.1:155084-160084 GCA_014633955.1 Acropora tenuis | reverse complement strand
AATACATGACTAAAAAGCTGAGATCAAAAAAAGTTCAGGACAAATTTTTTGTGTAACCATAGTGTACCTGAAAGATAATTTTAATTTTGTTGAAGAAAATTCTTAACAAGAAAAAAAATTTTTGGCTTCAAAATGGGGGATCGACTTTATTACACAGGTAAATACGGTATTGCATGTTTAAGCTGTATCTGGCATCATTTATACTTATTTTCATAGCTGTAGCCCAAGCAAAACGACCAGACATATTCCAGGATATAGGTGAGTTGAAATTTAGAAAATTCTTACCATCATTTCACATTTCCTTTGAGTCCTTTTAGACTACATTAGCTTTAAATTGTTTGAATTTGTAAGCAACGCACTTTGCAAAATAGTCTCTGGAGCTTACAACTTGCTTGTAGTTTGGGAATAAACAGGGGAATTGCAATGCATGTTAAGTGGAAAAATCTCTTATTTTCTTTACACTGACTTCTTTAAATTCTGGACTAATATAAAATTAATATGGAAAAAAACA
This sequence comes from Acropora tenuis, assembly GCA_014633955.1. Taxonomy (NCBI): domain Eukaryota; kingdom Metazoa; phylum Cnidaria; class Anthozoa; order Scleractinia; family Acroporidae; genus Acropora; species Acropora tenuis. The sequence continues at coordinate 159,573 of BLAZ01000300.1, read as the reverse complement.
AATCATGAAGTTACCCACTTGTTTTCCTTTAGTGGACATTCCTCAGGATATGGAGAGAGGGACCACCCCAAGAAACCATTCACCCCATTGTCCATCGTACACTCACAGAAGCCAAGATACTCTGAGACATCCAGGTAAGCTATTGAGGTCTTCATAATGTTAATGCTCAAATTGGCTTGGCCGAGGTTCTTAAATGTCATTTTTAAAAGGACCTCTGTGTAAGCTTTGATTCAAGTGCCCATTTAGTCTTGTGCAGGGATTTTTAATTGTGTGACGGTGAAAGTCTGGAAAAACTTCATTACTTTTATTATGGAGCTGAACTTGTAACTTTACAATAATTGCTCATTAGGGTGCTGTTGATTGGCTCGTGGGGCCAGGCAAGACTATTAACTAAAACTAACTTCATGCAGATTGTCCTGTTTTATACTGCAAGAACCTAAATTGTTGATTGGTTGCATGCTTGAAAATGTACATCAGTCTATTAAATGCAAAAGATATTAAATGTTCATCTTGCTGGTAATTGAAGTCCTCCTATCCTCCAAATACTATAATTATATGTTACAGGTCAAAGTTATTTTTTGGTTTAGTAATTCTCTATTTTTAAACTAGTTTACTTTTTTCAAACCAAGTCAATTTTTCTCAAGCTAGGTCAATTTGTTTCAGCCTACATCTGTTTGGGGTAGGTAAAAAATTCAGGTCACTGCTTGCCAATAATGAAAGTATTCTAGACATTCATTTAGCTAACCTTAGGCCTAAACAACAGTTTTAAGGCTGCATGTCAGCATCTGTAAACAGTTAGGATTAATATAATAATAATAAATTATGTTAATTTATTAATTTTTATTGCACAGATATCAATCCAGGGAAAGAAATTTTCATCTGGGCATTAAATTGACTCAACAAAATCCTAAAATCGTGGTACATATTCCAATAAATTATTAACAAAAAATCTTATTTACAGATCATTCCTGGTAAATAGTAAAAAAGATAAAAAAAAAAAAATAATGATAATTATAATAAATCTAAAATTCTGTAAACAAATGCTTCTTAATGACAAGAATAAATGAAAACAATAAATTTAATTGCTGGGAAATGTCTTCTGAAATAAATAAAAGCCTTCTTGAAAGCATTAACTGAAGATATTAGTTCTAATAAAAAAGGGAAGGGGAAGATTATTCCATAGTTTAGGGGCAGCCATATAAAAAGATCGATCACCAAGTGTGGAAAGAGACTTGCATAGTGGAATGCTAATAAAGAAGTTTGCTATTATTTGATCCAAGATAGTACCTACCCCCTCGTGTCTTTCAAACAAACAAGTTCGGAAATGTAAGTCGCAGGGAGTTTATGAATGGCCTTAAAAGTTAACAATGAAATTTAAAAACAATTCAATATGCTGCGGGTGACCAGTGTAGGGTTCTCAGCAAGGATTGTTTCTGTATTGGTAAAACAGTGATCAGTGTGACTGGTGGCCTGCGACCTGTGTTTTTAATACCTGCTCCAAACATATCTAGGTTGAGACAAATTGACCTTACCAGGTTTGACAAAAATAAACAAGTTTAAAAATAGAATACTCAATTAAAAATAATTTTGACCTGTAAAGACTTGCATAGTGGAATGCTAATAAAGAAGTTTGCTATTATTTGATCCAAGATAGTTACCTACCCCCTGTGTCTTTCAAACAAACAAGTTCGGAAATGTAAGTCGCAGGGAGTTTATGAATGGCCTTAAAAGTTAACAATGAAATTTAAAAACAATTCAATATGCTGCAGGTGACCAGTGTAAGGGTTCTCAGCAAGGATTGTTTCTATATTGGTAAAACAGTGATCAGTGTGACTGGTGGCCTGTGACCTGTGTTTTTAATACCTGCTCCAAACTTATTTAGGTTGAGACAAATTGACCTTACCAGGTTTGACAAAAATAAACAAGTTTCAAAATAGAATGCTCAATTAAAAATAATTTTGACCTGTAATGTACATATTTCTTAAATACTCATCACCTTGCCCTCTTCAAAATATGTGGCAGGCGAAAAGTGCCAGTCATATTTGTAATGTTTTGGTGGCAAGAAAGAATTCTAGCTTTAAATGTTTTGCCTCAATATTTTTTGGACCAACTAGTTGGATTTTACTATAATAATTAAACAATTATTTCTCTCGGCCTCATGGCCTCATGGCCTCATGGGCTAGCCATTGACTCAGAGCCTATTCAGGCTTGAGGAATAATAATAGTAAAAAAATTGTGTTTATTATACTTGGTCACCAAACAAATTATGTTCAGTATCTTGTCATTTTTGTTGCCAATGAAAGTCGGCATTAAAAAAGGCGCAGTTCGCTTCCAAACAGGTGCAAGGATGCATTTCTAATAACATTTCCAGAGAGGAAGTGACCCCAAGTTTTAAATGAATGCTCTTGGTCATCTCTGGAGAAACTGTGTTGACTTTTAATAGTTATTTTCAGTTCGAACACATTTAATAATTGGGTCATAGTTTATAGAGTGCATCCGTCAAGTTATGGATGAACGTGTGAGGCTCCTATAAGCCCTAGAAAAGCGTAAGAGTCGCAGTCAAGAGTGACTCTTGCTTCTCCAGTGCATTCATAACTTGACACAGATGCACCCAGCCATGAACCAATAACAATTATTATTATTCTATAACACTGACATTATTTCCATGATGTAAGGAAATTTGCTGGGCTAAAATTGTGTGAGCTAATTAGCAATGTTGTAAATTTCGTTGCTGTTTTTTTTCTTTTCGTACAGACGAGGAAACATTCCTGGTTACACTGGATGTGTTTTATTTTCTGCTCATCATCCCACTCATAGCCAGGAACGAGACCCCAAGGCATCAACCACTTCAAGGGTGCACAGGTTCGCAGTCATGCACGGCTTTTCGAGCAACAAATGATCAAAATTTATTTTGTGTGTCATCTCGCTCATTTCCCTATATATTTACTTTAATATGGGGACATAAGATTCTTAATACCCATGATCTAGCTCGGTCAGCCAAGCAAGAGTGAGCTGTATATTGTTGTGGGTTCATTTCACTGGCCAGAGTTTTTGTCTGTCCTCGTGTGGGCCAATGGTGATCTTGGACCCAAAGACCTCAGACTTTGGGTAAAGCAGGTGAACACCTGAGGACTCTGGATTAGACATTTTTAATATGTAGGCCCATTTCCACGACTAGGGTTGACATCCAGGTGGATTTTGGGGATTGTAGCACTTCACTGAATCCTATAATGGTTTATCGTTCCCACTAAAGGGAGAGAGCTCCTGGTATTTATAGTGAGAACAACCATGAAGCCAAAGATGAATGGCTTTTTCCATTACTTGCCACATACCATCCATTATATCACAGAGGACCTTGAACGAGTCTCAGTTGTCTTTTTTTATGAGGTTTGGGTGCTAATGGAGTCCTTTCCTTTTTCTCCTTAAAACTGGACCATCACGTTTTTCCAGATGATAAACTTTAAAATCAGAAAGTGTAGCCCCTTAAATTCTGTTTCTCTGGTAAACATGTGTAGTTGTGATTACTAGAACCCTGAAACTAGCCTGTTTAAAGGTATGCACTAATGTTGTAGTAAACAATGGGACACTTCATGATGCTTATTAATTTCTTCTACCTGCTGTAAACCAACCAGACAAAACAGCATTTCCCTGATTTTCTCAATGCTTTTTCTTTACTTTGCAGAGAACTTAAAGTTCCTACCAAGGTTCAGTTGTCTCCATTCAGACATAAAGGCCCAATGTCAAAGATGGTAACACTGACAAGCCCTTACAATCCTTTCAATAAAGTATAGAGGATTGCCGTACTCCGGTTTAAAGGAACATAATTTGTTCAAGTACATAGAGCCATGAAGTGTGGTAGTTGGATGGGAAGAACAAGAATGGGAATGCTGAATGAACTACAGGAGTGATATTTGTAATGTGAGATTTTCTCTTGGAGGAATAACCAGTCAGAAACCACTTGCACAAACTGCCACCAATCAGGTTTGTGCATGAGAATTGTTGCAGATGTTGGTGACTTTGTTTGGCCATTAAATCCTGCCTCCAGGCGAGGAAACAGCTGAGAAAAATGTGGGAAATTATCCTTGTAAGACCATAAGTCAAAATGTATATGAAACAAAATTTTTATTAGCTTTAAATTAGTAGGATGAGCATTCAAAGTGATGAAGAATGGCATTTATTTTATTGTAACATAGTTCTTTGTTGCGGAGTTTATGTTCCAGATTTCGATTTATGCAAATTAGAGGAACTACACATTGTCATAGTGGTCATGATATTACCATAGGAACATACTGGTTACCAGACCTCTACTTTCTTCGAATGAAAAATTATTTGTTGCTCCAGAGTCTAACAGACTTTCTTGTGCTTCTGCTGTGTAATGTACATAAATTATTCACTGAAACCCACTGAATAAACATTGGATGGAGAGGGCCGGGAGCCTATTGTGTTGCCATAGGAATGTCACAGCGGCCAATATCATGGAACTTTGTGA
>BLAZ01000300.1:96557-99057 GCA_014633955.1 Acropora tenuis | reverse complement strand
CTGTGATCAAAGCTTTAATTTCACTTACGCATAGATTACGATAGCCTGATGCATTTTGAGGACGTGTGTGGAAAGTAAAAAATTCAAATCAAATTTCAACTACAGACTCGAGGACTGCAACTGGAAAGAAGCAACCAATAAATCATTATTATTAATATTGTCTATAAAAGACATCAATCTTTTTCAATAATTGTTAAAGATTGAAGATTGTAGTTTGTCTTGCAAAAACTGAGAAAAATGAATCAATGTTCCTATTTAACAAATCATGACATGTCACATTAATTTTGAATCTGGCACAAGACACCTTGAACCTGACCCTTGCCATTGCATTGTACACTGCTCAGTAGCCAGCTCCCAGATTGGCATTGCATTGCGCAGCGAAGTTGCTCTGTCATTTCCAGTCCAACTGACTAATTCATTAATTTTGGTCTAAACAAAACTTGGGAAAAAGTCTGAATGCTCCAGTAGCTCAAAACAATGACCTTCTAATAATAATAATAATAATAATAATAATAATAATTTATTATTACTAGTTTGATTGGTCTACCCCTGCGAAACAATGGATTTGTGGAAGCAGGGGAAGTCCAGCTTCAGTCATAGAGAGCAAATTGAAGCCAATTATAATTATTATTGTTCATGGATTCTTCAACTGCTGAGCTAGAGCTCTATTAAATCAATGGATCACTCCATGTTCACTTCTGCTGTTTGCCCTTAATTTTGTTATTGTCTATATAACAATAATAACTTTATTTTACTTCTTGGACTATTTACAAAGTTTAACAGTTATTAAATAAAATATTTAATTCATTACTAAAATACAAAATAACAAGAAATTATTAAGGAGAGAGGAAATTGCCAGAAGTCTGAACTACCCAATCTAATTCAATTGCCTTTTATAATGTATTTAAAATTAATAAACCTCGTTATGATAAAAAATAATAATAATAATAACAATAATAAATAAATAAATAAAGAAAGAAAGCTTCCTACATACAAAACTAGTTAAATAAATAATTAAGTAAGATTTAGACTATGTTTGATAATAATTATTGGAATAGAATTGAGATTGTCTAGTTGTTACAACTAAATTAAGTCTGAGCGATTTGATGTGATTTTTGAAAGTCCAGAGGAAAGAAATATTCTTTGATATGATTTGTCAAAGGACAACCGTGAAATGCTAGTGATCTTAAACCATATTGATTAGTGTTATAATATTATTATGTTTAAGAAATAAGGTAGGTTTGCAATCCTGCCCATTTTTAGAACCAATCAGATTGCAGGATTTGGTGAAATGAATATTCCACTTGCACAGTGAGGAAAAAATTCAAGAGGTGAAAGATAATATAGCACACAGAAAAAGGTCGTGGAGAGAGAGACAGGCTTCAAGTTTAAAAGCTTATAGTGCCATTTACTAAGTGATCGAAGCATTGAACATTAATAGGCCTGAGTTTGAGTGACGATAAAGCCACTTCAAAGACTGAAACAAAATAGACCTTAATCAGTGCATTCCTCCAATCTGTATGTATCACAAATTAATCACTGTCAGTGTATATACAAACTAAATGTAAGTGTGCTCTACATGTCACAACCCGACCTTCTGAGCCTTCCAAGCCGCACTACAAAAAAAAGCAAATTTAGCGTGGTTTTTCAGTGATCGAGCCTCTTCCTAGAGCTTATCATCTCCTAACACCGGGAGACGATAGATCCCGGGAACGAGGTTGTTCCTTGCAGATAAGAAAAGAAAAGTAAAACAAAAACAAATTCAACGTCCAGACTTCGTCGGCTTTCAACGTTTAAAATGTTTTAACTCTTTGCAATATACCGTGGTATTTCATAGCTAACTCTTTGAAAAAACAATCACATTGGAAATTATTTCAATGGGAAATAACTGTGTACCTGAGGAAGACCACCGTTTACAGCTTTTCCATCACTATCAAAAAATGGATAGAGGCCCAGCTGATTGTTGTAGAATATCACAATGTATTCTCCACACCAAGTTTGATTTCGATTCACAACGAAGTCGAAGGCATCCAAATCCAGGCTAACATTCCATTTGTCTTTGCATTTATCTATTGGAGTGTTCCACACTGTTAAGAAAGGTCTGTTTGGAAGGGGAGGCCCTTCCATACAGTGTTCACCATGGCAATCTTGCAAAGCAACAACAAAGGCAATGAACACAGCGCGCTGGAAACATAATGCCATTTCTGGCACTCTACCGCTCGTAAAAGAAACAAAACTTCCTGAGACTTCTGCTTTCAACGCTTCGCACGCTTTTGCAACCCTTGTAATCAAGCAAACAACGCGTGACTTTCAGCTGACAGAGTATCCACAGGCCACCCACCTTGCTTGCTGCGAAAGGACCGCAATTCTGCTTTTCTTCATTGCAAAAAGTGGGAAAAGAACTTAAAGTACTATTTGTGCGCTCCTCAAGGATCTTTCTACTCTCGGGAAAGACAGCCGCAAGAGACTCAAAACGCCACAAAAACCCATAGCACGAAGA
>BLAZ01000300.1:91226-96547 GCA_014633955.1 Acropora tenuis | reverse complement strand
CAAGCCAGACCCCGCAGTCTCCTTTGCGATGGTGACTTGCCCGTCACGTAACACTCGTTTAAGTGATTTGGGCGAGTGCTGCTTGACGTGCAAGTCCTCGTTGCAGCTCCCCGAAGTGTTGAGCCGGAACCATAGTGCTATGATGACAGATCGCTGTCCAATGGCAGCAGCCTATCTTTATCTCTTCGTGCTATGGGTTTTTGTGGCGTTTTGAGTCTCTTGCGGCTGTCTTTCCCGAGAGAAGAAAGATCCTTGAGGAGCGCACAAATAGTACTTTAACAACATCAAAAACTGTCCCCATTAACCCCTTCCCGGCCGAATGAGTGCTCAGGGCACTCATAGATTTTACTCTGTCTAACGCCAGACGATTTTACTCGTCAATGGGGAACCCCTTGGACGGGAAAGGGTTAACCGTCTTGTCCGCGTTGCAGGGATTTTGGGCTTCACACACCTGGGATGGGGGGGGCGGAGGTTTGTACTTATTTGCACCTAGCCCCCTGCACATCTGTGCAAACTGTGAAAATGAGATAAGCTGCAAATGATAAATGGCAGGGATACACCATACAAGCACCGGAGACGCTGCCTTGAAAATGTTTTATTAAAATATCTTTCTAACATTTACTTATTACTGGCGATAACCCTTAAAATTATTCCAGTTTCTTTTAAACTATCTCACCAAGGTAGGGATGCAGAACTTAGTCCACTGTAAACAGTGACTAAATGATCATGAAACTGACTGTAAGTTCCCTGGAATATATTTTTTTTCACAAAGCAGAGTCATTAATTTCAGTTCTACGCTCCTGTTGTTTCAAGTGCAGACAAATACTTTGCCAAGCTAAGTTGCAACTGTCGACACAATGTAATTATGGATTTGTATAGTTTCCTTTTACCCATAGAAAAGACGATTTTCTTGGTTTGCATGCCAAAAATCAGCTTGATGCTGTCGTTTGCCGTTGAAGGAAAAGGTAAAGCCTTACTTTTTAGTTGATCCCTCCCTTTTCCTCGTCGGCAAGCTATATCTAGTTTCAAAGACAAAAGAGGGGGCAAGATACTCGCGCACGCTCGAGACTTGGAAACACGCGACATGGGACTCGGAGCATCGAAATTATGGCGACGTCCTCCGAGCTTCGACCGTGCGCATGTAATCTTTTCCCGCTCTTTTGTTTTTCCCTGGAATTAGAGACTTACTTCCGAAGATGAATTTTCACACCAAGGACGACGGAGCTTAAGCAACCACGACGACGACGGCAACAATTTGCATCTTTGACAACGAAAAACAATAGCTTTGTACGTGGATTGTTCATTTTAAAACATTTCGCAGACGTTCTCTCTCTTTCCATGACGTAAAATGACCGGTTTGCAGTTGTGTAGACGACGTGAGCATATGACGACAGATAATCAAGTTTGTCTTCTTATTTCTGAAGCGCTAGTTCCAATTTAATTCCAGGATGGTGAGAACACTGTGACATTTCGCAAGCCTAATGACTTCGAATAATTAAGAAATAATCGCGGGAACGCGAAGTTACATTTTCAGACAACGTTCTCGTTGCCGTCCACGTCGTCTTTGCTTAAGCTCCGTAATATCTACAGGCCGCTTTTCACAGGTTGGTACCAATGAAGCCAAAGATCAGAATTAGAAAGGATTTGCCTTGGTAACCCATGAAAAGTGACGCGCAATAATAATAACAATAATAATAATAATAATAATAATATAATAAAAATCATATAATAAAAGTATGAACAAAACTGAGAATTATGTAACGCTAGAGGACGCGAAAGAAAAAAAAATTGCGTCTGAGATGGCAAACGGAATGACACGAAATGGAGCTCTTACTTTGTGGAGAGAAAACATCAGAAAGCAACGATGAGACAAAACACAGTAAGACATACATTGGTAACTATTATGCGAGGTACTCGAAGTAAAAGCTCAAAATTATGGCCTCTATCAATACCCAACCTGGTATACAACGAAATGTAAATGAAACTGGAGCAGACGCAAGCGCCAAATGCACATTTTACAGGCTTCGAGACTTCTATGCGGCGCCTACGGAATCTGCTCATTCTTGGCCCACAAGCATGCTTTGCGGGCGCATGTTTTTACTCCATAACACTTGGAGAGAAAGCAGTTTCGTCGATGTTATTTCGTTACGTTTCACTTTTTCTAAGATTTTCTCGCTTATTCGAACTAGAGTTGGGGTCCTGGAGACACCACAGGGAACTTGAGATTTACACCAAAATTGATGTTTGCACAGCACCTGCTCCAACAAAAGCCGAATCATTAGTACAGACACTAACGTATGCGCAGCCTGTATCGTTGTTATTGTTGTTAATTTTGTCTTATGGAATGGGGGGCTTTCATACGCACCTCTGCTCTCAGCGTCAAAACATCTCGTTAAGGCTGATTTACATCAATTAATAAGCACACGTCTAAGTGAGAACGCTAGCGATATAAGAATAAAAAAGCGGAAAAAGTTCATCCTTTTCACTTTTATTTTGGAGTGAAAATTGAAGCCCCGTTAGGATAACCAAACGTTTAGGGCAGTTCTGCTTTCTTTCTGGAGTATGAAAGGGGAACTGGTACCGACAACACACGTCAGTAAACGGTTATTTGCAGCCACATACGTATGTTCTTGTGCCTACGGCACTTGTTGCCCATGCCTTGAATTATCTGTCTATTTCAAAGCATTAATCAAATTTCCAAGCATTAATCAAAATATTCACCTCCTAAAAAAATTGTCTGCACGATGCTTTAACTCCAATTTGCCGTTCAATATCTCAGAGAGCCATTTTACAGAGTGGATTTTTGAAAGAAACCATTTGGGTTATTGATACTCCAAAGTAACACAATTAAACGGGCCCTGGACTTCATGTATGATGACGCTAGGAGTTGATTGTAAGTTGAGCGAACCCAATCAACGTCTTGTCGTCCGCAGCTTCCTTCGAACCGCCTCCTGATTTCTAAAATTAATTCAATAAAAAATTTGAGTACTTAAAACTTCAATTAAACGATACATACATAATTGAATGAAGGTCAAACAAGGATGCCAACTGCTAATTACTCAGCAGTCAATCTAGGTGGACCACGTCCCAAAATGTAGGCTATTTTAGCGTGCAGACGCTTTAGCGTAAGCACGACCATCTTCTTGTGCAACATCGATCCATGGTCGATGGTCAAAAACGCCTTGTTTCGAGAGGCAATGCAAGCAGAGGTTTGACCAGTCCTTATTAACAACTAAAGAGTTTAGATGGTGCTTTGTTGGTTTGGGAGTGAAAACCCACGCGGATTTGGTTTTTTTTTCAAATTCTTACGGGATCGGGTGGTATTCTACGTGAAAATGTGAACAAACCATTTTTTTATTCAATTGTCTGATCAACTTTTCCAATGAGCTCCAAACTTGGCTGAAATGATCGACTGCAATGGGTAACAACCGCTGTCGTTTGCATAGACCTTTGCGACAGCAGTCAGTTGAGAAATCTGGTGACTACTCCATTTACCAGAGGGGCCTCGTTTGAACAGGAGGAAAAAGTGTTCAGCCGCTTCAATCTTGAAAGAGTTGTCATCAGACAGAGAAAAAAAAATTGTATTGTATTGTCAAACTTACTAGAGGAAACATCATAGATTTACTACTTGGAGGATTATCAATGACTTTTCTGAGATTTGCAGCGACTGAAAAAAAAAAAAAAAAAAAAAAAAAAAAACCTCGTTAGCAGTTTTAAGCAGCCTTTAAAACATTTCTCAAAATGCACCCAAAAAAAAAGTTAATTTCATTTTGTACGACATCCTAAAAGACAAAACAACAAAACTGGGAGACAAGTCAGAGGAAAAATTGCCTAGTGCTACATATGCTTAACCCTATGACGCCCAACCCCAGTTGTTCAAAGCAGGGATACCACTATCCTTGAATAAATAACTAGTCATCCAATGGATAGTGAATTGTCCGCTGGATAGCAACCTCCAAGTTTGTGCAAATGAGATATGGTGTTGCTTGTGGAAAGGGAAAATCTGTCTCGTGGCAGCTATGAAAGGGAATATTGTGATGTAACAGGGCTCCCAAGTTGAATAGAAAGGATAGCGATGATGATAACAATAATAATAATAATAATAATAATAATAATAATAATAATAATAATAATAATAATAGAGACTAGAGTTTTTTTGTTTTAGAGCTGTTTTTTTAGAGCTGTTTTTTAGAGCTGTTTTTTATTTTCTTTTTAAGAACATTTTATTTTATTTTTTGTTTTTCTGGTCCTTTTTCCATCGTTTTGTTGCCTACTAAGGTTTATCACCTGTTTTTCCCTTTCTGTGTCTAAACAAAATTACATCATTTTGCATTTTTTACCTGAGATTTCGCCGCAGTCAGTGTTGACCGCTTGTATAAGTTACTTTTTAAGAGAGCTTTGGTAGTAATTTTATTAATGTTATTATTTCTGCGTTTTATATAATGTAAGATTCGAGTTTTACTTCTCAATAATAATAATAATAATAATAATAATAATAATAATACCAATAAGCGACAAGATAGCCACGATTTATAATTCTCAGTTTTTTATGGAGTTTGATTTATCTGAATCTCCTAAAGAAGCAGACTAATTAGCCACAGGTTGTGCAAAAAGAACAAAACAGAAAGCCCGACAACACACGCAAGAACATCTAGCTGGCATGTGGGAAGGTAAGGCACTCCACGGGAAACACCCCAAAAGAATGAAAGATGTAGATGTAGACCTTCACAGAACTTGCTAGTGGCTAACGAGCCGTGGCTTAAAAGCGGAGACCGAGGGGCTGATTATTGCCGCGTAGGATCAAAGCCTGGCGACAAGATTGTACCATAGCAACATCATTAAATATGGCACCAACCCATTATGGAGGATATGTGGCAAGTTTGATAATCGGTCGACCACATCATACCTGGCTGCCCACAACTTGTCAAGACGGAATAAATTCAAAGGAACTATAACGCAGCATCATACATCCATTGGAAGGTGCCAGAGCTATAACATCAAGACAAATGACAAATGGTACAAGCACAAGCCAGAAACTGTCGTAGAGAACGAACAAGAAACGGTTCTGTAGAATATGCCAATTCATGCTGATAAAGAAATAGCGGCTAATAAACCAGATATCATAATCAGAGATCACACGAGTCAGAAATGCCAAATCATAGATATGGCAGTCCCATCGGACAGAAACACATCCGTTAAGGTAGTCGAGAAACTCTTTAAGTATAAAGACTTGGAAATTGAAATCGCCTGAATGTGGAAAACAGGAACAGAGACGATTCCAGCTGTCGTTGGTGCTCTTGGGTTATCGAGAAGGGGCTGGA
>BLAZ01000300.1:81226-83726 GCA_014633955.1 Acropora tenuis | reverse complement strand
CATGCTATTCCGCAAACTCATTCGGCTTTAGCCCCAGCGCACTGAAGACGTAAGCAAATTGCGTGGCTAAAATTGCCTGACTTTGTTGCTTATGTTATGTTATTTTCACTTTCTGGAAAAATAAAATTAAAAAAACGAACAAATTTTAACGTAAAAAGAGCTCTGAAACTTAGAGCAAAAACTTGAAACGTTGAAATAATTCTCTCGAACTTCAACAGGGATGTGAATATCTGAGCTTCCCTCTTGGGACTAAGTAAAAACAAAGTGAACCTGACTTCTTGAATAACAAGATTACTTTGCGCTGAAAATGTTCAATGATTCTTTAGAGAACAAGGGAAATAAAGGAGAATTATCTTCTGAACGTGTCGTGTCGTTTAACGAGAATAAAACTCAAGTCTTGTAGTTGGAAAAAAAAATATAATTAACGAGACCATCATGACTGAGGGACTCAAAACCCACACACTTCAGATATTTGCCTAAGGAGGAACCTTTTGTCCTTTTCTGGGCACACCTTCCATAACCCTTGAAAACAGTGTTCTAGAAAGTGGCCTTGGTCATTGAGGAATACACATTTCCCAGAAAAGAAGGAAATAACTCTTACCCTAGCCTTTTTGAAAAAGGGTAGCTTCAAAAGCTCACTTGCATCAGGCCTAAAATTAATAATTTTATTAGAGCTCAAAGTTGGGCTATTCGTCCAAAAATTTGTATTCTAAACGCTCGGCAAAAATGCCACGTGACAATGATGATGACGTCACATTGGTGCCAAACGCTACAAACACAACGCCAGCTTTTTTATGTTTTTACGGGCGGTATCAATCATAATGGTCACTTTGAACAAGTGGACGAATATTCACTCAACTCGTCGAACGCAATTCACGAGGCCCTCGTGCATAATACTTTGTTTGACCACGCAACTAGAACTAGCCTATGGTGGGACGGGATGCTTGTAATCACCATGACTGCCTATTTACCACGACAAAAAAAGGGACAAAATACCGGCCAGCTAGTCCATCGAAAACAAACGACACCGAAGACGACATTTGTGAGGAAAAAAAAAAGGATGCGGAAAACCTTGAAAAAACGACGAAAATAGAAGGCAATTATCATCAGAGGCAAACTACACACCTTTGGGCTGGATCTTTTTGTAGGCAACTGGATATCATCTTTCGAAAAACCTTGGAGTATTTCTTGAAGCCTTCTTTGTTGCTATCATTTTGCGCAACAGTATCCAGAGAGGGTGGATCATTTTGCAAGGTCAGCATAAGTACCTGCAACCATTCATAAAGACACCAAGATTAAACATCCATGACACCAACATTGGACAATAATTACACCAATACTGGACATAAATTGACAAATAATGGGCATACACAACACCAATATTGGACATTCAAACCTTCATAGCTGGATATTTGGCATAGGGAGCAACTCCTGTGGCAAGCTCAATAGCTGTGATACCAAAACTCCAAATGTCAGCTTTGTGGTTATAACCATGAACCTGGGAGAAAGTAAAAGGGCATAATGATTTTTACACTATTGCTTCTTCATGAACCTATGATTTTATTACGCGGTATCGCGAAAAAGTTTAATTTAAGCCACGCATTCTCCCCTCAATGAGTCTTGCGCGCCATAAATCACATAGTGCGTGACAAGAGTCAGGAAGCGCGTGATACGAATCAAGATGCGCACAACGTGACTCACGTAGCAACGGAAACGTGACGCCACGCGGCTGTTTACTCCCTTTTTTGCGGTGCTTTTTTTCTGAAATTTCCGTTATCTAAAATCTGAAGCTTACTTTAATTTTCTTCTGAAGGTAACATCACAAAATTAAGCTGCTATAACAATGCCCTAAACCCACTTTCCCTGAAGACTGAACCTGTAAAATGTACCGCATCTGACCTGTTCCATGACTTCTGGGGCCATCCAGCAGGGTGTCCCCACAAATGTCTTGCGCACCTTTGGCCTCGACCTGTCGCCGAAGTCACTAATGACAGAACTTACACCAAAGTCTGCCAACACAAATTGAAGTTAAAAATATAGGATTTGTGAGAGACGCATAAATATTCCATAGAAGTACCTAAGGCTTGCACTAGGCCCTGTTGGATGGCAGACCATCCGGCAAAAAACTCCAAGCTATATACCCCTTGGGGAGCCAGTCGTTCGCAATCACGCCTCCCTTCTCTACAATCATTGTATGTGGGCTGAGTTTCTATTGATCTCAACTTGAGTCGAGGGTTTTCTCCGAGTTCTTCCTTCATCTACATCGTCTCTTGGCGTAATGAGCAACCAGCCAAATTTTGATTTAGACGTAGCTGAAGATCACACTGGCAATGGACCCCACGAGAATCTTTTTAAACCCGTAGGGTATTGTTGTACAATTGCAAAGACAGTACCAACGAACTATTTCCTGCAAATTATTTTTTCCATTTCATTTCACTGCATAAATTATAACGGTATTATAAAACAACTACGTATGTTTTGATGCGTTTATGTTAGGCTG
>BLAZ01000300.1:10000-12500 GCA_014633955.1 Acropora tenuis | reverse complement strand
CTTCAAGATTCTGCCTCGACCACTGTGACAACAACTCAAGACTACAAGACTAGCTCGAAGATTGGCCGCCTTTACATCACACATTTTTAAAATGTAATCCTCCCTTTCAGGAAATTGAGAAGTCCATCCAGGGTTTGGAGACAAGGCAATCTCTCCAGTGGTCTTGTCTCCGTGGGCAGCAATATGAATTAAACCAACCGCCGACATCTGATTTATCACTTCAGCCTTTGTTGCCTGTTTTCCGGTTAGAGGTCGGGTATTGAGAATTGATGCAATCATTTCTACTTCCTTTTGAGCGAATGGTAAGTGTTCTAAGGGTTCCTTCAACTGTTCTAAGTACGGATTTCCCACCAAAAGAGCCCCTGTCTTCTTGTGATAGCCTTCGGGCGCACTTAAGATCAAGTGATAAGATGTAAGGGATGGAACAGTGCGAATCCTGATCGAATCAGTAACTGCGGCCCACGGAATAAGGCACAGCGCACCATCAGAAACAATGACCAACTCGTCGCCTTGAGGTCCAAGCATGTCACAAATTGCACCAATAACCGCATCATGAAATGGCTTAAAAGGATTATTTGAAGACTGGAATGGCTCCTCCACTTCGCACACTTGTCGGCTAGACGGGCAGTTACGGGTGATTTCATCTAATGTGCGATTCTCACATTTTACTGCTACACCAGCTCCAATTTCTGTTAAAGCTGCCTGTAGAAGAACAAGTGTCCGATCTTGGTTAGTGCTATCACCTTTCAGCTTTCCTTTTCGAAATAAAACTTTATTTCCCATGCTTAGAAACCAGATGTTGATCATATGTCCTTCGTGATCAATTCCTAAGAAAATCATTTGTGTAGAAAGCTTCGACAATAAGTCAGTTATGGTCTCTTTGGAATCAACTGATTTTGAGGCAGCTTCTGAGGTTGGAGCAATTTTGTATTGAATCAACAAATTGTCCGACAAAGTCTGCGCTCGTCCTTGTTCTGCGATAAACAAAGCCTCCTGTATCTTTCCAATTCTTAGCAACGATTTCCACAGGGAGGTGTACAGCTTCTCGTACTGCTCACGAAAACTGATTTTCAAGTCATCATTACACTTTAACAGAGATCTCAAAGTGTTAAAGACTTCCACAGCAGAAAAAAAATAATCCACAGCGTTTTTTAACTGCCCACATGACAAGTAAACATTGCCAATGTTGTGATAAGCTTTACCTTTTCCAGTTTGATCACCGATTTCAATTGCAATGCTCAAATCTTGTTCATGACACTCAATGGCTTTTGCAAAATCACCCAGCGATTGGTAAGCAATTCCGAGATTTGCATAAGCTCTTTTTTCTCCGCCCCGATCACCTGTTTCCATTGCAAGATTCAAACCTCTTTGATGATACTCGATGGCTTTTCGGAAATCCTCCAACCCATGATAAGCAATACCGAGATTTGCATAAGCCCTTCCTTCTCCGAGCCGATCATTGATTTCCATTGCAATGTTTAAATCTTTTTCGTGGTAATTGATGGCTTTTCGGAAATCACCCAGTGAGTGATAGGCAGTACCGAGATTTGCATAAGCTCTTTTTTTCCCGGATCGATCACCGATTTCCACAGCAAGAGTCAAATCTTTTTCGTGACACTCGATGGCTTTTCGGAAATCACCCAGTGAGTGATAAGCAATACCGAGATTTGCATAAGCTCTTTTTTCTGCAGAACGATCACCGATTTCCACAGCAAGAGTCAAATCTTTTTCATGACACTCGATGGCTTTTCGGAAATCACCCAGTGAATGATAAGCAATGCCGATATTTGCATAAGCTCTTCCTTCTCCAGCCCGGTCTCCACTTTCCATTGCAATGCTCGACTTTCGAGTTTTATTGCGATGTTAAAACATCTTCCATGGCACTTAATGGCTTTTTGAATTTTACCCAGTGAGTGGAATTCTATCCGGGATTGGCGTAGGCTTCTCCTTGCCTGAATATCCATGTCAAAAAAATAATAAAAATAAATAAATAAATAGTTAAATATATTAGAAGAAGAGGAAAAGTTAAGTAAGCCGGGAAACAAACAAAGAAATTGCAACTCAAATGCTGGAGGAACATGCTTGAGGAGTTGTTGCCAACTAATTTCATCAAAATGTAATTCAAATCATGTGATGTGTCGAACTTTAAAGCTCACGAACTCCTCTATTTTTCTCTTTTTATCCTGCGTTATCCCTATCATCTCTTTTATGAAACGTATGTCGTTCAGTATATGAAACTGGAAAAAAAAACCAAAGTGCGATTTAGATCGGAGAGAATTGAGTTTATGGTAGTCCTGAGGTGCAGTTGTGAGTTTTTCAGGAGAGAAAAAGTATTGTTGGAAGGTGAAATTAATGGTCATCTTTTATTATGGAAACAAAAATGTTGAAGCCACATAACTGAAATGGAGCAGAATTTACATTACATTTTCCTCTAAATGCCCATGAAGTGAGAATTTTTAAACTTATTTTTAAAGCCTGTTGTGTCTCGATTACAAAATGA
>BLAZ01000298.1:548236-550736 GCA_014633955.1 Acropora tenuis | reverse complement strand
CAGAAAGGAGGGAGTCCGGTTCTCTCTGTCTCACACTTGGGACCGGGCCCTCGTCTCTGTTCCTCATGTTTGTCACGTGATAGTGAACTACCACGAGACAAACTTCACTGATGGAGACTGATGGTTTTAGTCGAAACGTCTGGTAATAATTAAGACCAAAATTACAGAAAAAGATTTAAAAATTCCTCACTTGAAGTGAATCTGGATGAATGACAACATCCACTATTATAACAATTGGGAACTTCAAATACCGCTATCCCATAAATACTCTTTCTCTAGACCCAATTAAAGCACATTTACTTCTGCCATTTTCTCTTGGAAATGTTACTTTAAATGTGCTAGTTAATCTAACAAAACCAGAGATCCTTTTTCCCACTGCCGCTCTGGCGAGAGGCACGGTTGAAAATTCCAACATCAAAGAAGCAGTTTGAGTCGTCATCACGGAGTGGACTCGTGCTTCTCAATACCACGGCTGTGGGATAATCGATTGTACATTTAATAACTGCTTTGTAGTGCGACTCGAACGAAAAGAACCAGTTTGAGGTTACGGGGCTCTTCAAGAATTTCCACTCGTTTATTGACATTGGCGACATTAAAACCATCCATTACCTTGTTGGCTCGTCAAGGAATATCACAGGTGGGTTATTAACAAGTTCAAGAGCGATGGCTAGTCTTTTTCTCTGGCCTCCGGAGATTTCACTCAGTCTCGTGTTGGCTATCTCTGTTAGACCAAGATTGAGTAGGATTTCGTTGATCTAACCGAGAGAGATAAAGGGATCAGTAGATGTAGACTGCGGTGAGGTGTCTTACTGCCGAAAGCAGGTTAAGGATAATTTCTTCTATGTAGCAGCAGTCTGTCGGGTCGCCATGTCTTCCGTTGCCGCGAATCTCTTCCTTTTTTGACCCACCCACTTGGTGACAATTTATTCCTCTCCCCAATCTTCCTGTGCTTCAGAAATTCAAGATGGCGGCTAAACAGTCCATGAAGGACACGCTGAGAGTGTGACTAATAAAATACGTCTGTACTGCAGGCTACAGTAGAGGTAGATTAATTAACGCAACGTTGCGGGAGGACGGGCAACAATTTCCTTCGACTTGGCAGGCGACACTGTTGCACTGAAAGTTTGGACGGTTTGTCTTAGTTTTGCCACTTACGGAAACAACTTGTTACGCAATGCAAAACTTCATGTTGCAAGTTGTGAAAGTAAGTAACACAAAGTTGACATCGTTTTGCACTTTGTGCAACGCGTGGATGCATACCTTCTCAACTTGCAACATCAAATTGTGTTGCCAAATTATGCGTGATCAGTTACTACCAAAACTGTCAATTAAGAAAATATTGCTCTCCGACGTTCTTCAGTTGCGATGAATGTCATATATTAATATTATCACTATTCTTTATAATAATAATAATAGTAATAATAGTAATAATAATATCATCAACATTATTATTTTAGTAGAATGAGCTGCTGTAAACAAAAAAATAAATACCATTTACAAAAAAGGACAAATAAGTGCAATATTTAAGAAACTTACTACTCTTTCTTTGTCTCCATGCGAAAGGCATTCTCTGAGATGCAAATTAGCTGAGACCTACCAAGGTACAATGAATGTAAAATCATGCTTGAGAGAAAACAGGCATAAATATTCATTTTGGTGACAAAGGAGCAAATTCTTTATCTGGTCAGCAAGAGCTGATAGAAATCAGCTGAAATCAGTGTGATCCATCCTGATTGGTTTATAATTTTAGATCAAACTTCCAGTCACAAGTGAGTGATAATTTGCATACAGATTCTCACCAAAACTCATGGATATCCATGAGTAAAACCACTGAAAAATTCCGCAAAAATCGAGAATACAATGCAAGGATTCGAGTTTGGTCTTAACAGAGAGAGAAACTTAAGCAAGTCACGTTTTACCACTTTACAATACACAAGGGACTAGTTTTCGATTTACAGCTATTCAAATTGAGCCCTGTATGACAGGGCACATGAGGAAGCATTGGAATTTCAGAGGGATTAAATTTCTCAGCACATGAGGGAACGTTGAAGGGAAAAAAACCACTGACTAAACAAAGCCAGACCTAAAACAACAGCTGTTGATCAATAATATTACATACACAGATCACATGTTGAGTTTTAAACATCTCTTCAAAATATAAGGAAAGATAAGAAGGCATTCACAGAGAAAGACACTTCTGAAAAACTGAAGGGAAGAGGTCAGATAATAAAATTGCCAATTTGGCAAACCTCAAATCTAAAAGTTTGTTCCAAAAAACCTTCTTTTTCTTAATTGCCAAGGACCAAAATAGTGAAAGCTTGGTGTTCTACAAGTCCTGCACTTTTCAAAACAACAACTGTCCACTGCCTGTTTTGTACTTCAGTATTTATTCACTATTATTAGTTACCATCATGGATTCCATAACTGTAAGGTGTGGCAACAAAACATCATCTTGCATAATGTAACACGACATCTTGCGGAACTGTCGCAAGTTGCGTTC
>BLAZ01000298.1:529961-535676 GCA_014633955.1 Acropora tenuis | reverse complement strand
ATATATATATAATGTCACACTAGGTGTTCAGGCTTCAGGAGTAATCATTGTTTATTGCAACAGTGCTGTGTCGTATGGTTCAAAATTATTGGACCACACTCGTCAGGCAACTTCAATAATTGACTGTTAAAATTGATATAATTTTGGACCACATGCAAAAGCACTGACATAATAAATGATGATTACTCCTGAAGCCTGAACACCTGTGAAATTATACTCAATGCTCTTCAATCAAAATAATGAAATTGAGCACTCTACAAAATCCATTCTACCCAAATGCATTGTAAGGATGACTGTGAATGTTGTCACTAGCAGTCATTGTAAAGGTGCATAAGTGTTTTCCAACTTTAACTTCAGAATGCGCTTACAGTTAAAAGACGGACACTTTTTACCTTACAGGAAACAGAAAAGCTTGTAGCATTTACCTTGGGTTTTGTGTCACACCAAGTTGCGGACGTAACTTGGCACAGTCTGGGTATCAAGCAAGGCTTCTTGACCACCATGGGTGATGTTAATTTCTTTGGCTCATTTCCGGCTGCCCATCCTGTGGGTGATATTGGTGGTGATATGGTGGCGTCATTTGAGGGTGACACAAGTCTAATACCCTCAGGTCTCAAAGAATGGTATGTTTCTTACAACAAGGACCAGGATATCTGTATCAAACAAATATCGGTACCTATATTTTCATGAAATTCATTGGCGCAAAAGATCAAGCTTCTTCTTTCATGCACTGATTTTGCAACATGTATGAAGTTACAGTAGATCATTTGTAGCCAGAATTGGTTACTGCAGTTCATGTTTGCCCCATACCTTTTTCTTCACTTGTTCCACAAATATCTAAGTGTGTCTAAAGAAATAGGCAGGTTCAATAAAATTATTGTAATGTTGTGGTTTCCTAATGGATTCATAATATCACAGTACAATTAATGACAAGAGAAGATTATTATTATTTTAAGTTATCACTATACTGTAATGTGATACCTCCAGTACTCTTAATGCCATATTTTTAGAGTACTCACATTTAATTACTACTCCCAGATGAAGTTAGGCTGTGCCTAATGAACTATTGGAAATATACACACTGAAAATAATAGTCACAGCCCTCCAGACAGCCTTGTTTGATACATGGACACTCAATTTTGATCAAAGTCAAAGTGTGTCATGTTGATTGTACAAATCTTAGCAAAAGAGCCTCCAAATTAGCAGTAATTATTATTGTAATGTTCACAGGCTCGATTTCCTGTTCGTCCATAAGTATTTTTGTCAGATTTAATGTTCATCTTGAAGTGTGTTTAAGACATTGAGAGGTCTGTTTCTGTTAATTTAACTTTTATTCAGGTACCTTCCATCAAGAGATCTTGAAGAGATCTATTTGGAATATTATGGGGAAAAGAAAATCAGCAGGGAAGAAATTGAGGTCTGTTCAGCTTCAGTGCTGTTAGGGTGGATTGGGGAACGAATTGCAGGTGCAAAGTTGTTTGCGTGGTTTTCAAGGCAATCACCTTTTCTGGTGGAAGAGTTTCATACATATTTCCAAGGTATAAGGATGGTTGTAGTTGGCTTATATGATGACTCTGAACAAGACTTCTTAACCAGGAAAAAGCTGAGCTATTTTCTAGAAAAACACAACAAGAAAATCATGTGAAAATGTTTATCTATGGTGGCAAATAAGAGCAGGTGTCATTTCAATGTATATGACTTGTGGTGCATTTCATTGACCTTATTGCAGAATAAGAATACAAAGGTTTTCTTTTAAAAATTATACCTACAAGAATTTGAATGCTATCCAAATACAGAGGAGAATTTCAGCATCATTTCCAGTCAAAATGTTATAGATTTATCTTCCTAAATTTACCTCCAGAGAAAATTCTGGAGGTTATTCTGTTTATTCTTATTCCAGAGTAGCATCAATCGAATGCACCCTTAGAGAATTAACCCACTGATTTGATGACATTATTATTGCTAAAAGAAGGAGGAGACAAGTCCCAAAAAAGAATGCAAATCTGTCAGCTCAGTGTTCCAGATAAGAGACGGGTCTCGGGTCAAAAACCCGATGGCAACTGCTACCTGACCCGACAGTGACGAAAACAACAATCAGCTAAGGTACTCTGATAAATTAAAGTACTATACTTTGTGCGATCCTCTGGAAAAATTGCATGACCCCTTGCCAAAAAAGATTAACTGGAACATTGGTTGCTGAAAGACCTCCATAAATTAAATTGTCATATTTTAACTCATAGAAAGTATGTCGAGAGGAGTTGAAATGAAAAAAATGTTTTCTCAGCTTCACTAGTCAAGGAGCATCATGGTAGCTCCTTGTACCACCCTGTACGTGATCAGGGAATGCACTTGCACACAATAGTTTACCATGTTGCTTGTTTGCCTGTTTGCTGGCTGTCCTGTGGCTTTCTTTGGACAAGCTTGATATTAGAGTTTTGGATTCCTGTGGCACCCATCTCACTTGTGTTTTCTACATCACAGGATTCCCAAGGCACCATAAACATTTTAAAAGAAGCCCACAACAGAGCCAGCAAGCAAGATGAAATGGTTGCTGAAGATGTTGGGTTGATATGCAATTTATATACGCAGTTAAGTTAAGTTGACTTTATTTTTACTTTTACAAGTTAAGTTTACTTTATTTTTGTTGTTGTTCTTTCAGGTGGAGTTGCTGATATGGCAGCATGGTCTGTCCTTCTGTGGCACAGAACTATTGACATGCTAGAACATGGAACACAAACTTGCATGATTCCCAAGAGTCCACTGTTTATTAACTGCAGCAAAACTAATAGCGCTAGCGCTAGTGATCTCACCCTAGATAAAACAAAAGATATGTTGAAGAATCCTGGTAAAGTAATGCTACTGCGCAATGTTCATCTGAAAAACAATTTATCAGAAATAAAAATTAGAAAGTCTAAAAGAGGAAGCTATTTCTCAATTTCAAAGTCTTTAATGTCCAAGATGAATAAAGAAGTCACAGGAACAACAAAAAATGAGTTTGAATACCAGAAGTCACTTCGTCCAGTTTCAGTGCAAGAGGACAAAGACAATCAGAAGGTGTTGAAAACATCAGCTGAATATTCATGTTCAGTGCCTTATGCAAGGGCAGGATGGTGAGTGGATTGTCTAAAATAATTATTTAGCCTTATTCCTAACTGCATTATGTTTGTGGCTGATGCAAATCCTGAAATGAAACATAGTGCAGCATGCATACATGACATTGTGTGATTCAAAGGTGTTGAGGTTGGGTTTGTCAGAGCTGCCATGTCTCTTGTCTCCTTCAATGTCACGCATTGCTCCTACGCAGAAGGAGCATAGTGTGGCAACCCTAACATTAGCTATGAAGTAGACTACCACGTCTCTCACTTTTCTACTCTTTTCTTGTACATCTCTCAGTTTCAAAAAGCTTGCAATATTGAAGTAAGCTCACTACTTTAAATCAGAATGCTCAATAGTTTACTTGTCTTAAAAAAGATACTGTCCTCTTGCAGGTCTCTGGTGTTTGGCAATTTTGGTGGTGTAAGTCCTTCGCTAGTTATCAGTGCACCAGGTTATGGAACTCCTGGAAACGGCCAACATGGCCGTGTTTACTTTGTGGATAGTAACACAGGCCGTGGATTGCCAGATATTAACTTGAACTTGGATTCTGATGCAGACAAGATCCTGGATGGAAGTGTGGAGAATGGCAGGTTTGGGACAGCATTAGCTGTGGTGGATCTAAACAAAGATGGAATCGATGACCTAGCTATCAGTGCTCCCTCAACAGGTCTGTGCGTGAATTTTAGTAATAGTGAACTTTTTCCAGTGTGGGAGAAAGGGCTTAGTTACGCTTTGAAACCAAAAAGTGAAAAAAAAAAAAAAACACTCAGGAGACAGATCGTGTTGAATACACGAGGAGTATATTGTAAGATGCCTACAAATATTAGAGGATAGATCATGGTGCATACATAATGTAGGGTATACCTGTGAATTAGTGATCTGCAGCAATAAGAGTTACCATCAGACCTTTACCATGACCTCCACCCCAGAGAACAAACAGTTGAAGCTTCCTTCAAAAGGTGCATCGTAAACAGTGACTATTTTGTTGCAGGTGCCAATTCCCTCCAGTACAAAGGGACAGTATATGTGTTTTATGGTGCAAAAAAAATGGGCCTTGGCTCGCAACCAACTTTGACAATTCAGGGCAGAGGGACATATTACAATCTTGGCACATCACTTATGGGGGCAGATGTGGATGGTGATGGATTTAAGGACCTCATTATAGGGTCCCCTTATGCTCCTGAGAGAGGTCCTCAGAGAGGATCTGTAGCTATATTTTTGGCCAAAACACAGAGAGAGCCTGAGTCAGAGATAACAGTCCATGATGCTGATTGGTTGCTAGTCGGCAAGCAGAATTACAGCTGGTTTGGTTATTCTATGAGTGTTGCTAATATTAGTGGACAGCAGGTTCTAATTGTTGGTGCACCAACATTTAGGTAATAATCGTTTGAGGTTGAGACACTTTCCTTTTACACGGAAATTTGCTTTCTTTAAGTCATGCCCTGCCAAAGCATTGAATTTTTTTGGTTGGGATTCCTGTTAGTAACCGAGGAAGAGAGAGATTCACTTTAACTCACCTTTTTATTTTCAGTGTTTCTCAGTGGCCAGGGGTACATTTCTTTCTTGTTTCCTATTATAATAAAACTTGAAATGTTGAATGAGACTTTTGGCAAGAATGGTAGAAAGAATTAGGATTAGAACAGACAGCCTCTCACAGTGCATTCTCAATAATAATTATTGAGTGCATTCAACACTCTCACATGACTATATTAAATTTTTAGTGGATTGAATTTAATTCAGTGCAATCCTGGACATAATATTATATCCTATGCCACAACCAGTACCTATGCAGTTGCCTGCAAATACCTAATAATAATAATAATAAAAGGCAAAAAATTCGAATAACACAACTACAAATGATTGTCTTCCTTGGAACTGCTCATATACTTAGGAGGACTCTATCAATCCAGTAATCCAACAGACTTATGACTTCCCTAAGGTCATGGATTGAACTCAGCACCATAAGTGAAAAATTATAAATATGGTAATAATAATAATGACAATAATAATAATAACATTATTATTATTATTATTGTTCACTATTGACCCTTTGTGATTTTGTCTGTTTTCGCTTAGATTATGTGCCAATAAAGACTGTAGCTACTCGAAGGAAGATATACAAAGTGTAGGAAAAGTTTACCTGTTTGAGATTACCCCCATGCAATTTCCACGGCCCTTAGCAAATATAACAGGGACAGAGATGTTCATGAAACTTGGCACAGCCCTCTCAGTTGGAAATCCTTACACTGGCAATCAGAATGATGTCATGCTTGCTGTGTCTGCCGCAACACAAAGTAAGTGCAACCCCCCTTATTATTGCTTCATTTTGTTTTGGGTTTTTTTGTCAAGAAGATGACAACTGAATACAGTTCATTTTCGGCGTAGATACTTGGGTATGTAGGACAGCAAGCGCCAATTGACAAAAAAGTAGGCGAAGAAAGCTGAACCTAAACTGATTCCCATAATTCCCACCAGACACCTGACCCAGTCCTCTGGTCCGTACCGGCAAAATATCTATTTCTGCCAATTTCGCAAGATACAACTGTCAGAAATATCATTTTCTCACACATTCATCCAAATCTGGGAAAATTGAATTTTATTTAGTTCAATTGTGGCATC
>BLAZ01000298.1:496446-498147 GCA_014633955.1 Acropora tenuis | reverse complement strand
ACTTCAAACGTTGCATGAGGAGAAGTCTTGTCTCGAATTTTTTAGTGACTTAATTGCTTCATTTTATTTTATTTCATTAATTAATCGGTTCGATTATGTCATTTACCAGTTAATTAGTTAATTAATTTGTATATAGCAATAGTTATCTCTTTATTCTGAAAAGCCCATTACGGACGAATAAAATCTATGTATCTATGTATGTATGTAAATCAACCATCTCGTGAGATACGGTTCAGATTGCCGAAATCGCCCAAATTGGAAGAATGAGCAATCAACCAGTTTTCGGGCTTCATGCGAGGCTTTATGATGTTCGTTATAACTAGCTGTCAAACATGCTTTGCTGATCAAACGAGACTTTTTCCTTTTCGAGTTTGCGAAGTTCTTGTACTTCTCCACCTAAATGTGCTGTCAATTCTTGCGTTAACACATCCAAAGCCTGCATGTAAAATAAACAAGGAAAAAAATTGATGTCCATAGATCCGAAAGAGTACCTTCAAATAAAATTGATGTCCATAGATCTGAAAGAGTACCTTCAAATAAAGGAAACACATTTGAAATGGGGATAGATGTGAGAATGCCTATCCACTGATTAGAATAACAATAGAGTGTGCCTCGTTCTTAAATAAAGTAAAGTAAAAAAAGTAAAGTGGTGCATTTATATAGCGATGATAAATAGAGAGCAACATCAAGTCAGTGGACGGGTATACTGAAATCCCTCCTCATTGATGGTTTGTGTCAGTTTTGATCCTGCAGGTCTTAGACTTCCCGACTCAAAAGACCATAGATACACTTACCACATCACGAAACACTCCTCAATTAAGCACTCCATTATGAAATGCTGTTGAAGCAGAGTTTGTGCGGCTTATAGGTCATCATTTACGGCCAAATACTGCGAAGTCAGCAAACTGCAAATAAGACTTATTGAAACGCTAAAGCGGGGTATCTATCAAGCCCAGAGACGCGTCCCTTCACAAACAGTCACTTAATATTGATCTTCCTATGGTTAAAAATAGAAAACCCTTGGAAAGCAGGGACTAACTTTCCATTTCCCTTGTTCCTAAGGATATGTCAGAGTCATAAAACCCTACTCATGATCAAAGCTTAGATTAGGTAATGTTATATAGGAGCCCATCAGATGGAGCCTCGATCTCTATTAATTTCTTGAGTCAACCCTTTCCCGAGTAGATTTATAAATAGTCCCATTTTCTTTTGTAATGCACTCGAATCGCATGAATGCACTTGCTGCCTGCTGTTTGACGAAAGACAATACCACTTTCATTTCTCTATTTGCATTGGTTCTTTCCTCTGTCAGCGCCCGAAACCTCCTCATGCAGGGAAGCGTTCTATTTGTAAATCTACTCGGGAAAGGGTTGACTCCAAGGGCTTGGATGGGACATGGAGCCTCCATCTGATGGGCTCCTGGGGGGACCACAGAAAAAAACAGAGCAAAAAAAACAAAAAGCAAAAACTTATTATTGAACACCACTTTATTTTTCGCTGAGGTCTAGTACGTGGCTAAACCCAGTCCTCGCTCTTCTTGACTAGAGATTTCAGAGAGGCTCTACTTATATAATTACAAGATGAACTGTAAAAGATGAGCTGAATAATTACAAGATGAACTGTATTTTCAGTGCATTCCTTGGTCAACTTCTTAAACTAATACCTGCAAGTATGCCGATGGCTTTACGCATGAGTAGTCTA
>BLAZ01000298.1:419856-422356 GCA_014633955.1 Acropora tenuis | reverse complement strand
CTTTTGTAGGGACTGTGTAGCAGGATCTTTCCCGTGGTGTTGGCTGCTCGCATCTGGGGTCCTCAATGGTCTAGGAGGCATGTGTTGTGTCGATGTGCCAACGAAGCTGTCGTTCACAGCTTAAATCCCGTACTTCAAAGATTCCTTGTCTGATGCGTTTGCTGCGCCATCTGCTTGCTTCCGCTGCCCGTTTTAATTTCTCCTTTGCCTCTCATCATGTCCCAGGTGTCTCTAATTGTATTGCTGACGCCTTGTCCCGCTTTCTTTGGCAGGAGTTCAGGCGGCTTCTCCGGAGGCTACGCTGTTCCCAGTGCCTGTTCCACATCAGCTTTTGGAGGAATTGACTGCTCCGTCTTAGAACAGCAGTGCCATCAGTTCCTGGTCCATGGCTTGGCTGCTTCTACCCGTAAATCCTACACGGCTGGAGAAGTTCATTAATTTTTGTACTCAGCTGGGGAAACTGCATTCTAGTGGTCCTCCGTGCCCTGTTGACGAGTGGACATTGTGTCTTTTTGCAACTTTTTTGGCCGGGTCTCTTCGGCATTCTTCCATAAAGGTCTATTTGTCTGCCGTGCGCTCTCTACATATTGACAAGGGTTTCCCGGATCCTCTTCTTAACTGCCTTCGTTTACAGCGTGTGGTGAGGGGCATCAAGCGCGCTCTGGGCTCCTCTTCTTGCCCACGCTTACTTATCACAGATGGGCTTATGATGGTAATCTTTAAGTCTCTCGACCTCTCAGTTCCGGACCACTGCATGTTCTGGGCTGCGTGTAACCTTGGATACTTTGGCTTCTTGCGATCCGCTGAGTTCACAGTTCCTAATCTTGCATCCTTCTCCTCCACCCTTCATTTGTGTGTCCAGGATATAGCCATGGACTCAGCCATCGATCCTTCATGCTTACGCATTAAGATCTAAGCTTCCAAGACTGACCCTTTCCGCAAGGGTTGTTTTATTCATATCGGGAAGGGTCGTTTTTCCCCGTGTGCTCTTCAAGCTGTTATGCAGTATTTGTCCCTTAGTGGAAGTTCAGGAGGCCCCTTCTTCCTGCTCCAGGATGGCTGGCCTTTGTCTCGAGCTCTGCTCACTAGCTGGATCCGTCAGATTATGGTGGCAGCTGGCATTCCTGGCAACTTTTCAAGCCATAGCTTTCGCATTGGAGCAGCAACGGTCGCGGCTCGCAATGGCGTCCCCGACCACTTAATCCAGGCGTTAGGACGTTGGACCAGCAATGCCTTCCAGTTGTACATACGCACACCATCAGAGGCCTTGGCGGGTCTCTCCAGTCGGTTGATTTCTTGCACTCCTTCACGTGGTTTTTGGACCTCGCGGGGCTCTTGCGTCTCACCTTGAGGCGCTGCAGACACTGTGCTTGGCTTTGAACATGTGCTATGCCCTGCGGATTTTGGCCATGCCCCTAATGCGGATTCTCTTGCTTGCTCGTGCCTTACAGTTGAGTGCTCTGCGGACGTTTGCTCTACTCTGCCAGCCTGGCCGGTGTGTCGACCCTTTGGTAAGTACCTCTTGCTGGGCCTTGAACATGCGCTATGCCCTGCGGATTTTGGCCATGCCCCTCATGCGGATTCTCGTGCTTGCTCATGCCTTACAGTTGAGTGCTCTGCGGACGTTTGCTCTGCTCTGCCAGCCTGGCCGGTGTGTCGACCCTTTGGTAAGTACCTCTTGCTGGGCGAGGGGAAGGTGCTTGGTCTTCTCTTGGGGTGTCGTAGGTCCCACGTCCACCCTGTTCGCGGGCCCTCCGCCCTTTCCAAGCACCTTGTTGGGCGGAGGGTCTGGGTGGTTGCCGCTCTCAGGGTTGCCATGGATACCTGCAAGCTTGGCTGGCTTCACGCTCGGCTCCACCTAAACCAAGGCACCTTCCCCAAGCTCATCGATTGGCGATGAGTTTAAATGTGGCTGAATGTAATTTAGGCGAAGTTAAACTCGAGCCTATGCAGTCAGCGGCAGTCCGCGGGAAGCCATGCACGGGGGGTTCGCTTTTACAGGGTTTGTTGCAGGGGCACTTGTAGTGCGTTCTAGCTACAGTACGTTCTTGTTCGCCTTTGTCTGCCATAGCTGAGTGCCTTTTTTGCTCCCACTCCTCCCTCCCCTTAGTGGCAAGTATGTGGGTTAGGTAAGTATTTCCACTGATTGATCAGTGTGACGGTGCCGGGTGGTTGCCGCTCTCAGGGTTGCCATGGATACCTGCAAGCTTGGCTGGCTTCACCCTCGGCTCCACCTAAACCAAGGCACCTTCCCCAAGCTCATCGATTGGCGATGAATTTAATAAATGGAAAACCAGCTTCCTCCTTCCAGTTTAGTTCCTTTACACCATTACGTTGATTAAATTTGTTATTGGTTTCTTTTCATTCAGTCTCTGCTTTTAAATCATATTAATTCCAAAACTATTTCATTTCCTGAAGTATTTTTTCATTACATGTTAAGGAATTATGTAGCAGCCGTGTTTAAAGGTAATTCACACTGCTTTTCTGTACAAGTTCTTTT
>BLAZ01000298.1:371873-375613 GCA_014633955.1 Acropora tenuis | reverse complement strand
GGGGAAACAAATGACTAGTGCATAATAATCGATTTCATGTTAACGTCAAGCGTGCTTTTGTTTCCTAATGGAATTGGTGTTATTGCAAAATCGCTAAGTCACTATTGAAGTGTTTCTTATTCTTTCTAGAATTCTTTGCAAACCACGGTAACTTCCACCACTACTTATCAAGTTCTTTTCAAACTTTGAAAAGGTAAGAATCAATAGTGCTTCATACACAGTAGCAAAATTAATCGATTTCATGTTAACCGGATAAGCTCCGTTTTGTTTCCTAATGGAATTTGTCACTGCGAAATCTTTGTTGTTCTCATTCCAGAATTCTTTCACTATCATAAATTCAAACAGTATTCACGGACATCTTTTCAAAGTCACAACTTTGAAAAGGTAAGAATTAATAGTCGTTCTTGCTTTGCGATTTTAATCCATTTCATGTTAACGTTAAGTGTCCTCAGTTTTCATTCTTTGTGGCTTTGAATTATTGCGAAATCGCTTACTAAATGTTTCTTCGTCTTTCGTCAGAATTGTTTGTCCATTGCATTTACGTCTCACCCAATAAGTGAATAAGGAAAAAAATTGTCTTTACTGTAATATACGAAACCTAAATAATTCAAGGATGGACGAATTATAAGATCGACTATTCCGCATTCTGTCACGATCTTCAACAAGTGCATGGCTAACACGGCGTGTTCACAACAACTACTTTCAAAGACAAATAACAAATAATTATTTCAAAATGGCAAGAATGTGATTGCTTTCATGTTATTGTGAAGCGTCCTTTTTGTCTCTTAAAGGACTTTGTGCTTTTCCCACATCGTTTACTAAATCTTTGTACTTGTCTTTAAGACTTCATTTCGGTTGAACTTTTACACTTCATTTATTCGGTAAGATTATTTTGCTAATCATCTCGTTTGTCGGTACGCAAATAGACCATTCCATACAGAACTGTCTCTTCACATTGTAGATGTATCCGTCGTTGTCGACGAGCTTTCGTTTTCTTGTTAACGTGCCATCGTCAACAACAGTGAATGTGAGCTGGTGTGGTTGTTGGATTTCAAGCTGAGCAGGGTCTAGGTCTTCAGACGATAACTCTACCGCTATGGGGGACGCTGGCAGAGGCGATGATGGAGTCGAAGGTGCTGCGGGCGAAGTTGGTCTAGGTAAGGTGGTCTGGGCCACTTGGTCGGGCTCAGATGACTCCAACTCGGCGCACGCTGTACAATGCCAATCGATTTGCCTTTCGTCTCTTACTGCCACACGTAAGCTTCTTAAGAAATGCCTGTGGATTAGAAACAACTGTTAAACTTGGTCTCTCACGCAGGCCATAAATTAATTAACTGGTAAGTTAATGGAAGTTAACTTACCAGTGTTACAAACTCAGTGATTCCAGCATAAACAACGATCGCATTGAACTCCCTGACGTCTGAGCCGAACAGGTTCGTCACAAACAATGCAGTTGATTAGTTGTGCAGATGCCATAGTGGGAAGTCGCAGTGTAATAGAATAAACGAATGAGTCCATATTCCAGTATTTTTCCTTCGATACATGGCAGTAGCATCCAAATATCATTTGTGGTAGTTTTAAGTGCTTTGATTGGTTTGTTTATTTTTACTAAAACAACCAGACTTGGAACCCATTGATATGTTAATTTGACTAGCCCTCCCACCCACGCGCGAGAAAAAGTACTGTTTCCTTAGAGGTTCCCATAAGTGATCTGTTGTTTCTTTTCGATGAATTTGGTTTATCCTTTAATAAACGTAGACTCGTTTAGGTGCTCCGACTGTCTTGGGTACTGTTTAATTGCAAAATTTCGAGTCCGTTCTTCAAAATCACCCTGATGGCATGATTCTCACCGTAACCAAAGCTGCAGCAGCTACAATGAATAGAATAGCAGTGAATAATTTTTTTCGGATATGCTGCTATGGGGAGAAATTCGCTTTGATACCGCACACATTAGATCCAATAGATCAAGGGATGAGAGTGATTATAACTCGTTAAAGAATTTCATGTCGTGAATGGTCAACCAGCAACTGTAGTAACAATGCAAAATCCGTTTTTTTCCTGAAATTACCAAGTGAAAACATTGTTGCAGTGTACCCAGTGACAAACACAGTCGATGGTAATAGGACAATATGTTATACTTTCGTACCAGCTTATGCTTCAACCATTTGCAAAGTTCAGGGACAAGCTAGGCAAAATAATACTATGGTTGGACTCTCTGTTAGTTCTCAAAGGCTCGGCTTACGATGCACTGTCACGTATTAGACAACTTAAAGATCCATATTTTATAATTGACACCGGTCCAGAACAATACTAGCCAACTGAACATTTTACTCTATAAATTCTGTTGCAGGAAAGGTCAGCCAAAAAGCAGGGATACTCTCGTCGGTCGGTACAGGGGTTAACTTATTCCATCACTTTCCGCGAGAAAGGCATCGCCCATATGGCAAAATCAAGGAAGCCACTGCTGATAGCATAATACTGGAAATGGCGACGCCTATAAATATTGATCCTTAGGCCAGCGGTCGCTTTAAGTGAATTGGCAGATATGGTTTCATCAAATGCTTCCATGTTAAAAGACATGCTAAGAAGTACCTATGAAAGGCAGATCATTGGACAGGTGGAGAAAATGAATGACGTCGTTAAGATGTTTAATACGAAATCAGAATTGCCTGTTACCAATTCAGACGCCCACCGGTTGTTGAAATACGCCATGAAAGATCATGACCAGGGAAGTGATGACACATTTGACAGAATGGAGCATGAAGAGATGCTTTTATGTTATAGGGTCTCATCAAAAACAATTACGTACGCTAATAAGGAACCCTATCGATTGCAGCAGGAAATGTCAAGAATTGCCAGCTGCACATGATTTTAAAGAAAATCCTAATTTGAAATCTTTAAAGAGTTGGGGGGCCTCTGAGACCATCACCGTGACTCCAAGCGAAAGAAGAAAGAGTGGAAAAGCAAACCGCAGAACCCTTCTTCGTCGTCGGTGTTCTTAAGTGAGGATGAACCGAGCCCAGCAAAAGCAGCACCAAGAAAACGAAAGCAAGAGTTGCAGTTATCATCCGACGATGATCTTCAGTGCTGGTCATCCAGGACCATCAGATGCTCCTCTCAGGTCACCTCAACATCAATCAAGTCAGGCAGAAAATAGTGAATCGCCTACGAAGAAAAGAGCAAAAAAAAGCATAATGAACTGGTGGTACACAAGGCTCTCTCTTTCAAACAAGGAAACGAGGTGCGTGTAAGATATTCGCAGAAATCTTGATCGCTACTTACTCTAAATTGAATATCTCACTGACTGGATAAGGAACGACGCTTCTTCATCCCCCGCAAACACTGAGAGTTCTAGAAATTTATATCTCACAAGATCATATGGTTCCTCTAGAATTAATCGCGGACAAATTTCATTAACTGAATGAAAAAAAATTGATTTCTCTTTTATCCATTAATAGCTGTTTATTCTATCACCATTTTGCTGGTCTCTTGCTCTAAGATCGATATCATGTGAAATTGAAGGGCAAAAATTATTGGTCCATTCTTCTCTGAAAAGGTTTGTGCTTCGAAGAACGTCTTCTTCACCAGATTTGTATTGTTATATGCTTGTGTGCGTTTTCTTTATATCTTTCCTTCACAGAGGACGAGATCCCTGCATCCAAATTGAAGAATTACTATAAAAGTTTTGCTGAACACAAAGATGTCACCAAGCTACTGATGGTGCTCGTATCAGTGATAAG
>BLAZ01000298.1:338319-340819 GCA_014633955.1 Acropora tenuis | reverse complement strand
TGTTTTTAAACACAAAGCCCCGCAAAATTTATGAACTGAAAATGATATTATGAAGACCAGTATGGCCATTTTTGGAGCTTATCAGCATTACTGAAAGCCGAAGTAACATGGTTCGCTGCAAGGAAACTATGCTATAGCTCCATGCTATGTCCACTAAGCACATGGTTCGCTCGCACCGTTTTCGTCTTCGCTTGTGTTTTGTAGCATTGCTGGTCTTTTTTCTCTGCTCTGTTGCGTTCATCTTGACTCGAGGTAAACTCTAAGATTTTTGTCCTGTTCTAGCTAGAAATAATCGTAGTTAGTCGACAAGAGGTATTTGCCGGAGTTGTCTACCAACATTGGAGTCAGGAAGCGTGATATTTGACTTATGCTTTGTCAAATTTACGTGACAATTTTATCCTTCATTAACCATTCAATCAAGCGTTGAATAAATCTCGTACTTGCCTTGATGAATTCGGAAGTAACGATTGATGTCGACGAGGAAGCGAAGAAGCCAGCGACAGTGTCGTTTGTATATGACATATTGTTCGGAACTCTACGCTGAAGTTTTGAGATAACATCTACGATGTTATTTGGAAGAATGGTTTAAGTGCCTGTCGCTTTTTCTCAATGTGTCCAAATTTTAACAATTTGAACATGGACGAGACTATTGCATCATGATATTTCATAGACCTTCAAAATCTCATAGCCCTTTTCTGGTCGCATTGAAAACGATAAAGGAGCAATTAAGCCTCGCTAGAAGCGTCATAAAACCCTTTGTGAATCGAAAATCAAAGTGGCAAGCACCATCTTAAGCGTCGCAATTGCGAAGATCAGATAGTTTCCTTTTGATTACTTCGCTTATGTCCTTATATGAATTGAGTCGGAGTCACAGGAGTGGAAAAAAGTGCGGACTAATCACAAAGCAGTAGTTTTCAGTCTTATATCTTAGAGAAATGAGAAGATTTTCCAGAGTGGCAAAAATGGCCATTTTTAGAAATTTTGCCAAATTTAATGACCCAAGTATAATTTATCGACGCAAAAACCATGCTTGACTTGTTCTATCAAATAAGCGTCTGGATCAAGGAAAGAAAAAGACCATATTTGAGAAATGGGAAGATTTTTGAACTTGACAAAAACGTTTCGGACGCCTTTATTGTTTCTTTGCTGGCTTAAAGCTTACACGATAGAGAGTCACCTCGATACCGTTGGGTACGGCGCTGTGGCACCGCGTCCAGAGGTACTGTTGTCCTGGTTATTTGTTTGCGCACGCGTAGTTACCGTAGGATTTCACTCTTATCCTCAGGGGTGGGAAAAATATATCCGTTAGCGTGAGCCAAACATTTACTTGATCTAGATTCTTCTACTTGTGGAAACGCTTTTAGGTCATTAATAAGAACTTGCTAGTTATGTTTACTGTTTTGTAGATCCAGCAATTTAGGATCATCTTATTCATTTAATTGTTCTTGGAATGGATAGCAGAACGAGCAATAATAATTTCTCATTTGGACATCTCAATACACCCACGAAGCCCACTCGGAGGCGAAGCGCTCTGCTTTTATCGTACAGATTCGCACGTTGTTGTAAATTTTCTACATTTACGAGTGCGACTACGATCGCGTCAATTATGTCGTAAGTATGTACTAGGCTAGAGCACCAGCTGAGATATGACATCGACCCAGTATCCCGGTCTCTGATAGAGTAGTAGCTATTGGTTAGTGAGAATCACGTCCGGCAGATGTATTGTTTAACCTCAACTGAAGAGTACTCGGCTACATGCACCGTACCAGTGTAGCCCGCAATGTTGTACGCGAAAATAGTATATTACGTCAGCAAAAACTTAGTTTCGCGAATAAAGGATGCTTTCATGTAAGTGCGTGTAAACGATGACGCTAATCTGTTTTTTGCCAGGTTAAATTACTCCATTTATAACCAACCTTAAATGATCAGTAAATTTCTCGTTCTTTAAGCGTGAGATTCTTTCATTAACTTCCGACCAGAATTCCCTAAGAACCGGTCGATTTTGTCAACGACATGACACTTTCACTCTTAACGATTTTATTACCATGATCTATCTTTTCGAATCGATAGCCATTAACAATGTTACATCTCAGTTTTTCTTCTTACTTCGAACAGGTAACCTCTTTATTTCCATTCTCCAGAGAACTGAAACATTCAGCGTCGAAATGAGTGGAACAAAACGAGACTTCCGAGAAATCCATGATCAACACCCAAACAACAGCAAAACGAACTGTCAAAAAGATCAATTTGAAGATACTTTACTTGTGATAGCGTTTGTGGAACTAATATACGACACAATCCCTTTCTTAGAAAAACTTTACAGGCACCAGTTTCCCAACATTGTTTACTGTGGACCTGAGAAACCATCCGTCGACAAATTGGAATACACCATTATTTTTGTGGACATGCTCCGTGGAGTCACAGCGTATGAATGTCTCAGTGCTGCAATGCGGTCTCATCCGGGATTCGCCGGTTATTTCTTCATAAGAAATGACTTGTT
>BLAZ01000298.1:325819-328319 GCA_014633955.1 Acropora tenuis | reverse complement strand
TTTAACCATCACTGGACCTTACGTACATTATTTTAAATACCTTGATTGAAAAATATCATCTGTCCTAAGAAGCACTGTTGTTTGCGACTGACGCTTCGACAACTTGTGCAGAAGCCATCTTCAGAGTCAAGTGATAGTCAATCATCCAGATGATCTTTTTCAATCAAGCCACAGTACTGCTCAAAGGTAAGTTGACAGTCACTCGCGAGTCGCAAAACTCGACTTGAGACTCGATTTTCGATCCTCGAAAATTCCGAGCATCGAGTCTCAAGTCAAGTTCCGTAACTCGTCAGTTGGCTCTTTCGAGTTTCAAGTCGAGAAAAATAATAAGCTTGCTGGTTGACTGAGCGTTTAGAGAATGTTACTCCTGGCTTCAAAAAATTAATTTTTTCTATTATTTAAAATGATTAAAATAAATTATGATCGTAGCTAACCTGAATGGACATAATTAATTTTGGAATTCTGTTTCAAGTGTGATTTGTATGG
This sequence comes from Acropora tenuis, assembly GCA_014633955.1. Lineage (NCBI taxonomy): Eukaryota > Metazoa > Cnidaria > Anthozoa > Scleractinia > Acroporidae > Acropora > Acropora tenuis. The sequence continues at coordinate 327,833 of BLAZ01000298.1, read as the reverse complement.
TTAAACTACCATATACATACATATATAATATTTAACTTACCTATTTCTGAATACAATATTTGGTCTGTGTGATCTGCTTTGGCCACCACCTCACCCCTGAGAAAACACAATGCAATGCAATAAGGAAGGATGGGGAAGTAAAAAATGAACAAGTGAATGGAAGGAAATAAGAAAGAGAAACACAAGCAAGGATTCTTGACAAAAAAAAAGAGAATACAAACACAAAAGCATACCAAGGATTGATAACGGTACTGTGTCCCCAAGCAACATAAGTTGCCTTCTCGTCTCTGGCTGGGGACACTGCTGCTACATACAACTGAGGAAAATACACAAAGAACAGAGTATTTATCAACCAATAAGTTGCACATACAATTAAAGCAAAATATCACAGTTCAGCCAGGCAGTATCAAGGAAGCCTGAGAAAATCCAAGAATAAATTCAATCATTGGTACTGTGTTACAATCAAGGGTCCAGACCCTATTTTGGCTGAGATGAAACCACAGGTCACGAAATTAATAATTGTATGCTTTTATTTTTACCTGATTGTCCAAAGCCCTAAGATGAAAAGGTAAAAAGATAAAGGTAACTTTAAAAGTATCAGTAGGAAATGAAATGGGGAGTTTCTTGAGAGGAAAAATATTTAAGGTCAATGAAAAAATAGAATCATGAACCTTGCTCTGATGAGAGCTTCCCAATGAGCTGGACCTGTTGTCATGTTAAATGCTCCAGGGTAAAACAGCAGCTTACACCCTAAGATTATAAACAATAATCTTGATCTTAGAAGAGAAATTGGGCCATTTGGGTTATAGGAGATACTGTACATTGTCACTTTTGAAGTTAAGCCTTGTTTAAATCCAAATCAACACTACAGCAGTGATTTAACTATTTGTCAGAACAAGCTGGCTGGATCGGCCAGTCTGCCAATGGTTAGAGTCAGTTTTGCCAAATTGATAACTGGTTCTGGCCACCCTGTCCCTGCCCAGGGAGTTATACCCAGAAATGCACTGAATCAGATGCATGCGGACTTCAATAAGTGTTTCAAAATGTCTAATGCAGACAATAAAGGTTATAAAGTGTTCTTCTAACTCTTCTCCTCAAGGAGACACAAACAGTATTATCAACCCAACGAGGTGATTTACGCTTAGACTTCATCATGTTTATCAAAATTGAGCGTGCATCTATTTGTGTGCATTTCTGGACATAAGTGTGCCCTGGAAAGATCACTAGTGTGGTTGCAAACAACTCTTGTAGTTCAGAATAACTGAACTTGTATATTTGCAGACACAGGGATTTGCCAAGCTAGTTCAAACAAAATTAACAGTAAGCACTTTTGTACACCAGAAAATCAGAAAAACTTGATAGAGAAACTTGCATCTGGTTTACTGTATTTTCAAACTGGGCCAATGGAATGAGGTTAAGGAAAGCCTGAAGAGCAGAAATTTGCCTTACTGGAGCAGCGGGCTAAAATTCTTGTTCCTTTACTCTTGTCAGTGGTAGATCTAGGAATATTTTAAGGAGTGGAAGGGGGGAGGGGGGGGTGTGAGGGTGAATTGAAAGAATCAAAGGACATACTCTGAATAAAGTCCAGACAGTTTAAGCTGCAATTTTTAAATAATTTGAAAATTTAATTTATTTATCAACCCAAAAAAATTCAATTGAGCCAGAATGGGGGTGGCTAGCCACCCTATTCAACCCCCCATCCTGGACCCCCAGAGTTTTTTGAACAGCTGGTTTACCTTGCTGAGCATACACTTGTGCCATTTCAGGGAACCTCATGTCATAACAAATTCCAATTCCGATTTTACACAAAGCTGCCAACAAAATAACAATATTATTTCACAAAATCAATATAGAACAGTTGGACAGAAGCAAATGCAATGAAAATCAAGTTAAAAATTTATAGCTTGGGTGCAAGCTCCCTCCCGTTTTGAGTGCTTACTATGTATGCTACTAAAGAATATCCCAAAAGATATTTGCTTTTACCAATGTCTATCATTGTTAGTTGATTTCCAGG
>BLAZ01000298.1:318159-319492 GCA_014633955.1 Acropora tenuis | reverse complement strand
GCAATGAAAATCAAGTTAAAAATTTATAGCTTGGGTGCAAGCTCCCTCCCGTTTTGAGTGCTTACTATGTATGCTACTAAAGAATATGCCAAAAGATATTTGCTTTTACCAATGTCTATCATTGTTAGTTGATTTCCTGGAGAAAGGACTTCTGATTCTTGAAAGCGAATTTTTCCTGGAACATCTATGTCAAAAAGATGAACCTAAAAGGAAAAAAAAAACATTTTCTTTGAAAAATGGTTCAGTACAAGAAAAAAAGAGCATAGGTCAAGAACACTTTATAGGATGTACAAAGGAGAATTTGTTTTTTTTTTCCTCTGAGCCAAAACAGATGAGTTAACTTATTATGCTCTGTTGGTCGAGATCACACAATTTGAATGTGACCAACATGCCTTGGAAGTCGACAAAGATCTGCCAAACTACTGGAATGACAAGCCTTACTGTGTACAATAATTATTGTTTCAATGTTCAAATAGGTAGTCTAGTTCAGAATATTGAAGTCTGCACAATATTGGTTGCAGCCCAAAAGCAAAAACAAGCTTAAAATGTGTTGCAATTATTTACCTTACGGTGTTTAGCTAGCATGGCTCCATCAGGACCAAATGAAGTAGAAGTATTGTACAGCTTTCCTGAATCTCTTTCTGGTATTGATCCTCCAATAACATAACACTGCATCTCTTTGGCCACTTCAGAAAGCATCTTTGTTGATTCACCTGGAATTTCCTCTGCATACTCGGCGAAGTATTGAGTACCATATGGTGAATTGAAGCACTCCTTTAGAAACAACGAGATTTAATCTCCGCAAAACTAGCAAGGCTGTATCATGCACGACTAGCACAATCATTGTACTTCAATATTGAAGGGAAAACCCCCGGATAAGGCCTCATATGTGGGTTGACTTTGGTTTGGTTCGCTATCCTGCCCTTTCAAAACAGCAGTGATGCAATAGGCTGATCAAGCAAGAGAACAGGTGTGTGCAGTACAAATTTCCAAATGTGTTCAAATTTGAACGGAAGACGTGGAGATGGGTGGGGGAGGGGTATGTGCCCAGGGGAGGGAGGGTGATAACTATAATGATATTGAAGCCCACATTCCCTTCAACATACTCACTGGTAATGCCACAATTTTCGCGCCCTTCGACACTGCTTCTTTGATTTTATCCTTGGCACGTACCAAGTTCTGAGCTTTGTTTGAAGAAACTGCAAGTTGTATGAGCGCGATACGAAAGGCTGAAAAAGCACAGTTACAAATATCGTTAACTTTCGTACGCTTGGAAGAACAATTTATGCAGTCTGGAAGAACAATTAATGCAATCAATGAGCCAGATGCGTCT
>BLAZ01000298.1:310659-313159 GCA_014633955.1 Acropora tenuis | reverse complement strand
GAAAAAATGTTTTGAACATTATTCTTTGCAGCCCAGAAATGCCTCATTGCTCCATTTAACGAATTCCATTCTTTTGCAGCTTAAGCCCTGGCCCTATTTAAGGATGGATCAAACGAAAAAATGACATGCCTATGCAATGAAAACAACAAAAACTCAAAATAACTTTAACGAGCCGTTACTTTATTACGGCATTAAATGGCATATGCGGTAATGCAAGAAAGGGATCCTGAAGGACTTAAGAGTCAGATTTCAGACCTAGAGGCACAACTGGGTACATTTTGTTGATTGGCATCATAAGCTGGTGGACTTTCAGAATGATACCTTCCCACTGGCAATGTATGGGATTATTATCATACGGCAAGCTCCACAAGTCTGTAAGGTGAAATAAATTCCGTGCTGTGATTGGCTACCCGAACGGGCAAGATGGAGCGAAACTGCCCACTCGGCATGGTCCATTTTGTTGCCACAATACAATTTCGCCGAAGTCCAAGCGGGTGCACGAGAATTTTCTTGCGCAAAATATTTGCCGCGACGGTAGGAGGATTTTCTGTGATTTTTCTGTTGGGATGGAACTGGAGAACGTGAAAACCGAAACGCACCATTACTTTTGCATGTAACTGCCTTCCTTTTCAGGGCCCAGTTGTTCGAAAGAAGCCCCGGGAGGGGGGGGGGGTACTCATCATCATCATCATCATCATCATCACTCTTTATTTAAACACGGTAAAATAGATCAGGCATTAATAATTTAATGTAAAAGCAACAACTTATTACGAAAGACTACGTATACAGATTAATCTTCAATAATTTAAAAATGTTACTAACTATTAAAAAGTAAACTAAACTAAAGCCTGTTTTACATGAATGCGGTGTCAGAACTAATTAACAATCGTCCGAAACTGGTCAGAGAAGTTGCTTGCTTAGCAACTGAGGGTAGGCTGTTCCAGAGAACTGCACCATTATAGCCGAAGCTATTTTTGTAATAGTACGTGGCCAGGGAATAGCAAGCTTACCATCACAATCGCGCAAATTGTAAGAAGTAATCACATCACTGCTCTGAGTGAATTTCGAGGACAAATAATTGGGTGCAAGGCCGTTTAAAGACTTATAGACCATCTCAGCCTTAAGTTTTTGACGACGAGTTTCTAAATATTCATCTTGCAGAAAACTCTTTTCACATTGTAGGAACAGAATGGTTGTTCACACTTCCCATCCTTTTACAAGAATGTGCTTTTTGTTGGAAATAGACACTCTAGCGAATTAACTTGAACATATCGTGACAGTTGATGACTGTGGACAAAACCATGTTATAATTACGTTCTAATTTTAGATTGTTATGTAAATTCTCATTTTAATGACTATGAAAAGCCAGGCAACCTCGCCTGCTGACTCTCTTCAATTTGTTAAACCTTCGTCGGTTGACTAGCGTTTTTGTAGTTCTTGTTAAGTTCACTGTTTTTCGAGTGATTAAAGCGGTTGCGTTCAAAAGGATTGTCTGGATCAATAGTTAAGGCCTAGTGAATTGTTCTGGATACAAGTTCAAGTCCAAAGAGTGGTTTTTCAAGACTTTTTCATTACCGCTTTGATAAGCAAAGGCACCTTTTCAAGAGTTTTCCCCCACCCAGTTGTTGGGTATTTAATTTCAGTAACTTCTTTACTGTTGGATGAAGATCCTGGGAGGGAGATAGAGCATTCCCTGGCTTTTCGCTTCGTGTAGATCTTGTTTGTATCAGGGTCGACTATAATTTTATCCCTGTCACTACACTTGCAATGTACTCCTCGGGTCAGATACAAGATATAACACATTTTACACTACTTTAAAATGTTTGATTTTAATTCGCCAATATATTACAGCAAACTTTCGTACAGTGGCGAGACTTAAGCCTCAAAAATATTAAATTTTGGTTTAAAGGATTTGTTTTCTAGTGAAAAAAAATAAAATTTACGGATGGAAGTGTGGTAGTTGCCTTGAGCAGTTATGGAAATCATTCATATAAATTAAGAAAAGCAGAGGTCCAAGTACCGACCTCTGAGGAACACCACCGGAGATATTTACCTTAACCAAGAGATATAAATTGTTTCCTATTACTCAAATATGAAGTTCGTGAACCAATCTTTAACAATACCACGGATACCATAGAACTCAAGTTTTGTAAGAAGTATCACATGATTTACAGTATCAAATGCTTTACTGAAGTCCAAGAATATTCCATAGGAATACTGAGTCTGTCTTCGACTGCCTTTTGCACTTTATCAATAATACTAAATACTGCATGGACAGTTGAATGATGGGAACGAAAGCCAAATTGCTTACTGTAAATGAGTTCCCTTTTTTTCTAAATAATTGGAAAGTCTATTAAATGCAAGTTTCTCTAACAATTTATTAAAAATAGATAAAAGAGATATAGGACGATAGTTACTTAAGCTAACTTGTGATCCCTTTTTAAATACTGGTATAACTCTGGCTAGTTTGATCCTCTCAGGAACAATGCCAGTTAAGAAT
>BLAZ01000298.1:259223-261723 GCA_014633955.1 Acropora tenuis | reverse complement strand
GACATAATTATATGTTTTTCACTGCAAGCTTCTTTCATTAACTATATTTTGATTGGGGCATTTGAGAACTATTTTCCTGTGTTGTTGACTTTGAGGGCCTTTCAGTGTTGATAACAAAAACTCCCCCAATTGGGACATGTTTATAAACCAAGCTGTGAATTTCAGTGTGCCACTGTTCCATCTAGTGGGATGCATACCTGCTGACTATTTTACTTGGACAACAAAGGATTTTAATCAACTCCAGCTATGTAAATTATAATTATATTACCGGTATGTAAAAATGGTGCCATATCACTAGGTTATACTGTACCTAACCCTTCCCTATTAAAGCCATTTTTTCTTATTCTTAGCTCACAATATTCACAACAGACAGAAGACAGAAGAAACTGAGTATCAAAGTGAACCTCATTGAAATGAATCCTTCTCTTTTAGTTGACTTCAGGCTATCAAAGGTATGTATAACCCTACAGTAAGCACAATTCAGTTTCACCCATGGTTTAACTTGTGATAATGCAGGACACCTAAGATAAGACAAACTGAAAATAGCAGGGCAGATGGTTCGTCCCTAGTATTCTGTAGTGACCTATTGAACATTGTATTTTGAGAGCTGTTAAGTGGATATTCTTTCTCTTCTGGGTTATGCAGTTCCTTCCCTACTTTTCATCTGTTGGTTTTCCGATTTATCACGGCTACAAAATAATTTTTTTCTATAGGCCTGTCATATGTCAGGCATGGGACAAGGTGTGACCTGAGGTGTAGCCAGTTTGGTCAGACAAGAAAGAGACTAAAGAAGGAAAATTTTTAAGTGTAATAAAATCACTTTAGGAGTGTCTTCACAATAATATCACTATTCAATGGAGACAACACGTCTTTTGAATGAATATTGGCAGGATTAGTGTGTTTCCATTCAAAAATAGATGCGATACATGAGCAGGAAATGAAAAAAAATAAAAGTGCATTACAGCCATTATAATATTTAAAGTCCACCTTTGCATTTGTCTTTGTTAACCCTTTGAGCCCTAAGGGGTTCCCCATTGACGAGTAAAATCATCTGGCGTTAGACAGAGTAAAATCTATAAGTGTCATTTGGCACTCATAGGGCTTAACGGGTTAAGTGAAAAAAATTTAATATTGCTTTTTCACATCATAACAGAAGAGCCCAATCAACATGTCTGGTCAGACTTAGCATTTGCCAATCAAAACCTCAAATTAATTTTTTTAAACAAAATAATTATTGTCCGATGACTGGCACTAATTTGCAGGTTGGATCTATAGCATTGTCACTTTTCCATTACCACCACATCTCTCTTGAGAGGAACATGGATGGCACAGTAGTTAGATGGTGTTTGTCACAAATTCATAGGCCAGGTTCATTAATTTTCCACATCTACTGTAGCTCCACAATAAAATTATTAAAGCGTGTGGGTTCTCTTTTCTGCAAATCATCTTTTCTTCCCAACCAAAACTTCATATGGAGCCCTGCTGTACATTAAAACTGTCAACTGCCAAACCCTTAGTACTGCCTGCATAAGATTGAACTGAACTCAACAATATGATGACTTCCTTTCAACCTTCAAAATCCAAGTGGTCTTATTCAGGGGCTCCTGGAGAATAAAGGCCGACTAACGCTTATTCCAATATTATTTTTGCAGGGCGATGGGTTAGAATTCAAAAGACATTTTGTTAAGATTAAGGTACAACTAAAGGACATCATCGAAAGATAATAATATTATTACTGTATTGTCTCACTGGTAGCATGACACATCAGAGCTTTTCCTTATCTGATAAAAGGAAAATTCACATAAGAAAATATACTGTTCCAGTTCTGAGATAATAATTATAAGCTTCGTATTTTGGCAAAAAAAAATCTTTATACATAAGGGGAATTTATTTTAGAAAAGTAAAATTTAAAACGTTTAGAATCTGTTATTGTTCCAGTTCTGAGATGAAATTTCATTGCTTTATGAACAGTTTTAATAGTTGTGACTTGTTTGCTGTTTCACAGCATACTAACTTGTTCTTTAGAAAAGTTTCTTTTAATATTATTGCAGTATTTTTAGCCAATAAAGTTCAAATATTGTCTACCAAAACAGTGCATATTTAATTACATTAAATACATGTACACTATATTGAAGAGTTCAATAATAAAATTATCAGCAAGTTTCAAACATTCTAGCAATAATTATTATTATTGGATGTTGTACCCTGTACAAGCAAGACGTTTTCCTCCCTTGAACATTACTTTAACTTTGCTGTACATGTACTTCAAGAGAAACACCACTTGACAAAAGTATTAATTACAACATTAATGCTAATGACAGGTTTTGTGTTTTACAGTTTCAAATTAACTTTTAAAAAAATTAATTCCCAGCCTAAAGGTTACTCTTCATGGATAAAATTTGTTTGACAGAGGTGTAATGACCCCATTATAAAAGCTTCAAAATTCAACAAACCCAAGTTCACTTTTCAGTGCTTAAAAATGTTGCTGGGTGTATCTGGT
>BLAZ01000298.1:188371-194155 GCA_014633955.1 Acropora tenuis | reverse complement strand
GGGCTAACGCCCGAAACGTCAGCTTTCTAAATCTTTCACGGTGGTAATTCAACCTTTATCAACTCGTTTGATAAAACTAAATTTTTGTTTTGATCTCTCCCACCGACGCAGCACCACAGTTTCTTTAGAAACTAGAAATTAATTTGAATACGATCTGGTTTAAAGAGGCTGTCAATTAGAGAACAATGGGCCATCTTTGAACAACCAGGCTGCGTAAAAGTCGCTTTTCTGATTTGCCAAAGTGCTAATCTTAACTTCCACGCTGAATAACAATAGAACTGTGACATTAAACAAAGGCCATTGTGGAAAGTCACTCATTTGAAACAATCAAACCCATCGGGAATTTCAATACCGCAGTGCGTAGCAATTGCCAGACCAGACAAAGGCTGCTGTGGAAAGTCTAACTATGCTCGTTTCAAATACTCAAATCCATCGCAAATTTCAATAATGCAATCCGCATCAGTTACCAAGCAAAGGCTATTGGGGAAAGTCGATCATTTCAAACACTGTTCAAACCCATTGGGAATTTCAATACCACATTGCGTATCAGTTGCCAGACCAGACAAAGGCTGTTGTGGAAAGTCTCTCCTTTCAAACACTCAAACCCATCTCACATTTCAATAATGCAGTGCGCATCAGTTGCCAGACAAAGGCTATTGGGGAAAGTGGATCATTTGAAACATTGTTCAAAATTTCATTGTTCGAATTTCAATATCGCAGTGCGTTTTAGTTGTCAGGTCAACTTACCGACCACGTGCTTGTCAAACCTGTTAAAGGTAGGATGCTCTTTTCAGAGCTCGTTGAACCCCCGATTGACCCACAAACGCAAACTTCTAGTGATCGGGAGCTCTTTTCAGAACTCACTGAACTCCGGATTTACAAACAAATTCTTGGTAATCTGGAGCTTTCCGAAACTCCGATTCATCTCATATCAATAAAAATTCACTGAGTGTACCGCCATAAACCAGTTAGGGCAATCCCAGGTTCAAGTTGCAAATTGATAGACAAGGTGTTTAGAAATTGAGATATTTGCCATAAACCAGAGACAGTGTTCAATCATTTGCAAGCAAGTTTCTTCCCGCTTGGTAACGGATTGGCGGAATCTGGTCGTGAGAGCGTGGGTCAAACATTGTCCGAAAGCGTACTGCGATTTCGGCGGAAGATTCAGTCAACCACCAACGGCAAAAAAAGGAAGCAAATGAAAGGAGAGTCTTGGATAACGATGAAGCTTAAACCAGAGGAAATAGGACAGTCCCCTTACAACGTGGTGACACTCCTTATGCCTCAAAATAAAGAACTTCGTTAGTCTATGAAAGAAAGGGCAGGCGAACTTTAAGCGGATGAGATGCGCCAGGAATTAGCTCACTCTGGAAAAAGATTTTTTCGGAAGTGAGGGAAAAGCAACCGCGAAGGTACTTAGCACAAATACAAGGTACGTCGTTTATTGTCTGTCTACAGATTAAAATGTAAACAAGACTTGAATTATTGAAATTGACAAAAATGAAAATCAATCGTGTTTTAAAAAAACTCTGAATTTCAGTGGTGCAAAGGTAGACAGTTGCAAGAACTGTCTACCTCTGCACCACTTAACTGTTTTTTTTCCCCAAAAGATGATAAATTGCCACTGAGAATTGTGACCTTACATAACGTCTATTGTGAACGATTATGTCATCTGCTACCGGATTGGTCTTTGTCAAGCTGACATTTGATCGGCTATAGGAAAAAGCCCGCGCGAACAACGCATAAAATGCGTACGTCACAATAATACCCGTTTATTTCTCTTTCAGTTTTAACCGACGAAAGAGATTTTGAGATTGTACTCTCTGCTAAATATTACGTTTATTCAACGTTCGTTCCTGCCAAGATCGCTGCTATTGGTGTACACTAGTCACATCTTCGACACGCCTATTGGTTCTATCAGGTAAACTATGATCGTAATAACTTTTGGCACCGCCGAAAAAATCAGGACGAAAACGAAAACCACCAGAACTACAATTATCAGACGATGATCTTGATAGTCAGCCAGGACCATCCGGTGCTCCTGCGTGGTCGCCCCAATGCGAACACCCCTCAAGAATAAACTCCTGAACATTCGCCAACCAAAAATATAGTAATGGACTTTGTGTCATTGCGAAATCGCGGAGTAGGTCTTTCTTGTTCTCTTTCCAGAATCCCATGTCAATCGTAACTTGGACAACTACATATCAACTTCTTTTCAAACTTTAACTTTGAAAAATAAACAATTAATAGTCGAAGTTTGTTAATTTGTATTCGTGTTCTTCTTTGCAGTAATACTCGTTAATTCTTCTTTCAGTTTTAACCGACGAGAGAGATATTGAGACTCTATTCTGTGGTAATATTACGTTGGTTCAATGTTCGTTGCTGACGAGATCGCTACCTCTTGTTTCATTGTAGTTACTTCTTTGATACGCCTATTGATTACATCAGGTAAACTATTACCAGATTTTTTGCTTTCCTCAGATTGCTATCCTTTTGGGGAACTCTTAACTCCTTCTTTTGAAACTTATAACTTTCAAACAGTAAGAATCAATAGTGCTTGTCTCACAAAAGCGAATTTAATCGATTCAGTCATGTTAACATGAAGCGTGCTTTTGTTTTCTAATGCACCTGTCAATTGAAACCCCCACCCCGGGGAAATATGGGGCATTGATGGGGGTTACTAAGGGTTTTGGCACCCTTTTGTGTCCGAGGGGGTGGGGGATTTGTTGTTTTTTGTTGCATCAGTTTTGCCTGTGGGGTGGGGGATTAGTAAGGTTTTGACTTTCGTGGACGAGCGAGGACTGAGGCGAGTGAGTCGTATCGATGTGGTTTCTCATCCCCAAAGGCGGTTTCAAGATGGACGACATTAGTATTGTGTTGATTTATATTTTTTCCAATTAAACTGAGAGCTCAAGAGTTATTTAAGATGAAGTAAATATTCTAAAGATCGATGGTATGTTTCTTGCGTTGATTTTCAGAGGATATTTCAATGATTTTTGCTTGTTCGAAGTCGAGCGTCGATTTCATGTTTAATATTCCAACTCATTATCAATTGAATTGACATGGTTTGTACCAGGGGTGGGGGAATTTTTTCAATTACTTGGGTTCTAGAAAGAAAGCAGGGCCCATGTATATGGGGCATTATCACATTTTTTTCTAATCCAAGGCTAATGCCCCCTACTTCCCTGGGGTGGGGGTTTCAATTGATAGGTGCATATTGGACTTTGTGTTATTGCAAAATCGTTAAGTGTTTCTTTTTCTCTTTCTAGAGTTCTTTGCAAACCGTAACTTCCACCACTACTTATCAAGTTCTTTTCAAACTTTGAAAAGGTCAGAATCAATAATATCATCAAGTACAAGCCTCCAGATTGTTGCAAAGACAAGAAAAAGTGTTCGTATGAAAACTTGCCAACACTTGGAAAAGAAAAAGTCAATCCTGTACGTAATGGGTAAGTTTTCTATTTCTTGGGAAGCTTATCGTGAGTTGACCCAACTGGAACGAACACTTCCTAGGTCTTACTTGGTAGAGGGACAAGAAGCCACATGAGACTCAAGGTAGACAGGGGGTCACCAAACAGGAGCTGAATTACTCCTTCAAGATATGCTGCGGTCAGTTTTTTTGGACAACATGAAAGTAGAAGGTACACACGATTTTGCAATATCAGGAACAATTAAATTACTGTAACGTTATTGCAAAGACTCAAGACTCTTGCTCTTGAAGGGGTTAACATAGTTACGATAAGTATTTTTTCTTGTATTTGCAGCTGGATACATCAAAGAAAAATAACATAACAGTAAAAGTGAAAAATATTCCTGCTCCTTATTTGTTTTGTCATTGTCCATGCTGAATAATTTGGTTTCTACGCAAAAAAAGAGTGAACACTCAAAAAATGTTAACTTCATCATTTTGTCTTACAGGCGAAAAGTTGGGGGAGGCTATCTGGCAGCAATGACTGGAAGTGGGCCAGGCTACACAAGTGAAACAATCATGTTACGATTTATCACGTCCCACCAATGAAAAGCAATCACGGCTCACTAAAATATTTCAGTGGTCAAGGTAATCTTTTATTCGATAAAGTAGAACTCAACAGAGGACCCTCATGTATGTTAGTACCTAACTTTCCTTGAAATTTAATTAAAAAAAGACCAGACTTCTTCTTACCAATTTCTACATGTGCCTCTTACTATTTTTTTTTTTGTTTTTGTTTCTCCTTATCACATCAGGAGTAAAGAAAAAATAATAATTTTAGGCGATACTTCCACCGTAAAGTCAATCGATGGGATGACCGCATTAGCTTGCTTCTTGTTGAAAAGCAGCAAGAAGTGCTGAAAGGTCATGAAAGACCAGCCTGCAGCTACACCAAGAGAAGATCAAGTTTTTGGCTTGAGTGAGGGAAACAACAATCGGCGAAGAAAAGTGCCCCGCATTTCGGCTGCAGATAAACAAGATATGGTACTGCCAATGCAACTCCTTGCAGATCTCACAAGCCATCTCGCCAAGCTTCAGAAAAAGCCATGAAACGCTGATATTATTTCCAAAATAAGTGAGATGGCCACTTTGCAGTCAAAATAAATTGTTAACCTGTCATGTCATGGATACAACAAACATCTCTTTAAACAAGATGTTGTCCATATTGGATTCTCTAGAACACAAAATTTTTAATAAAAGAAATTATTTCTGGTTTAAGGAAGTAATTATCTATTGTCTGTCTTTGAGAACACCAGATGTTTTGACGAATACACCAGATATTTTTGAACAAGAAATAAACTGTTTAAGTTCCCGAACGATACTTTTGTTGTTAGTTATTAAATTTCCTTGCTGGTGTGGGTTTGTTATTGCTTGTGTGCGGTGAGACTTGCGAACGTCAACTGAAAGTAGCTCCATTTAGAGCTTAGAGTTCTCAATATTGTTCGATCGTGCCACATTAAATTTAAAAAAGGAACTTTTCACATTTCCTGCAGGGTTCACTTGTTGAAGATGAGTCACTTGTAGCTGTGTTAAAGACCACAAAAGAGACAGCAGAGGAAGTGAGTGAGAAGCTAGCTGTTGCTGCTGAGACTGAGGTCAAGATTAACTTGGCTCGGGAGGAGTTCCGTCCCGTGGCAACGCGTGGGTCTATCCTGTATTTCTTGATTGTGGAGATGAGCATGGTGAATGTCATGTACCAGACCTCTCTTCGACAGTTCCTGGGCATATTTGATCTTTCTATGGCTAGGTAAGGGAATATTGTGTGCATGCGTGCTTGCCACACAGCCCACTTATAGGACTAGACTAGAAAAACCAATGGCAAAGTAATTACTCCAACCAATCTGGTACGACAGGACCAATCAGAATTCCCAGCAGTTGTCTGTAACTTGTTCAAAGCGTGAGGAAAATCGGGCTTTGCGATAGCTTTTGGTTTTGCTCCTCATCACTTGAAAAACTGGCGCGAGATTTTTAAGCCCATCAAGCAATTGCAGTCGCGTTATTATTTTGATAGTCATTTGTAAACTTCTCTATCGCAAGAACAACCAAGCAATCCCGGAGGCGATTTGCCCAGGTACTATCCACCAACACTTCTGCTGGTTCTGAAAACGAGCACGCTGCCAAAAGGACTACTTGCATAATCAGGCCTGAGGTGCTCGAGGCATGATTAGCGCCAACTACCACAGAAACGTATAGGTTTCGATACTTCGGTCGGAACCAATGGTTAGCGCCAACCAGGCTTCGGATAACTGACCATAGAAATTGACTAAGCTAACGTTACATAAAGTCCATTCAAAGTGTGAAAAATTGCTTCTACT
>BLAZ01000298.1:151328-153828 GCA_014633955.1 Acropora tenuis | reverse complement strand
TCACTGGTGCGTCTTACACCGCACATAAGCCGAAATATTGCAGCCAGCTGAGGCCGGCTGCAATATTTCTCATAATGCCATGTGTCTCAGTAATTATCCATTAACGAGTGGCGGTGATTAATTGATTGGCTGATTTCTTGAGGTCGATTGTAATGCATATTTGATTTTGCTTAGTTAGAATAAGATCATATTTACATTGCTTAGAGTCATAGATTCCTGTAAACTTTATTAAGACTCTATTATGTCAATACCGGAATTCCTTTTCCACGATTTTTCTTGACAGATCGAAATCTTAAAGTGCAAAACGTGAATTGATGTGTAATTTGGACGATCGAAAGACGATTTCTTCCCGTTGTGAAAAGTGACATAAATTGCGCCAGTGATGGCTTGGTCAAAACCACAAAAAAAAAACAGTTTGCCTTGTTCTTCTCCTGCTGACTATTTCCTGCGCCAAATCCGTTCCGCTGGCGTACTTCTGCTCCCGCGCCAATGCCAAATCCGTTCCGCTAGCATACTTCTGTCACGCATACCCCGTAAGTAAATATCCGCGAAATTCGCCCCCACAGACATAACAATTTGGCGTGTTGGATAATAAATCTCTTATTAAACGTTTTGTTCTCTAGTATCGCTGAGACTATTAATACGAATTGTGCCGTATTTTGACGAGCACGTAAGGGCGAGTCAAACTACAAACAACGAGTAAAGTTAATGTAGTTGTCAGTCTTGGTCAGTGATCACTACGGCTTTCGTTCCGTTAGAAAAAATTATTCAGATTTTAACAAAGAAAGCATTCAATGGGAACTGGTTTAATAATACACACAACCTTAACATATGTGAAGGAGACCTAATCGAACTGCTCACAAATGGACATTGGAGTGGGAAAATCTGCGAAGATTTGAAAGTTACGGAAACAAAGTCCTTACTTGCAAACCAACAATGCGTTGTGTATGAATTTCAATGTTATTCGTGCAACACGAGCCGTCATCTTCACCTCCGGATCCACATCGAAGAGCATAAATAAACGACAAACACAACCAAACATCTAACAATCTTCACGAGCGGCTTACCACCTTAAAGAAATGCCGCCAAAAGGTTGAGTGCCTTATGTATGAGATGCTTTTTAAGAGGGAAAAAAGCTCACGCCAATTCAAACAAATGAGCGAGTTATCAGACGGTGAACCTGAAACCGAGACTGATGAATTCATCTACAGCACAGGCATGAGGAAAACACCTCCGCGCTCGAATTCTACGATCCTCCCTTTTGCTACAAAACAAAATTTCAGCTGGATTTTGAGGCCACATGTAATGTAATCACGAGCTTCTTGCAAGGTTTCGGCTTGAATCAAGATAAACCGATTCAAGTGGGCAACAAATTAAAAGGGTTTTATTTAGGCGGAACCCTTGAAGCTGTGTTGCACAATACGAGATTATAGATCGTTTTCACTATCACTTAACCAAAAAATAAGTAGAAACCGTTCGATGAAAAAAGACAAGAACTTGAGATGTTATAGGAAACAAATTTATAAGCAGCCTCTCCAATTCTTAGGTCTCTGCGGTTCGACGTTTGTGATTTATTTGTTGAAGCGTTTCACGCAACTTAAAAGAGTTTTGTAGGGAGACGCCATGTTGGTGAATCAAAGTGGTCCACCAATATGGTGGCCAGCAATCAACGAAATCATCTGGAGTTCACTTTGCAATGAAAGCACTTTCTTTTCGCGCATGAGATAAAATACTTGCATATGAACACATCTCCCAATGTAAATAAAAGGCTCACACAGCTGACATTCATAGAGATAGACATATTTTTCAACCAAACAGGTTTGTAACACAAATTCAAAAATTCAGTATTTCCGAAACGAAAGACATGACGGAACTAGATACTTCAGAGAAGATTAATTTCTAGGCTAAGGTCTTCTTCAACCTCGTATAGCTAAAAGTTCAGATCACCTTGCGACTTTGATGACGTCACCTGAAAACCATCTATTGGTGTGAAAAAAATTCGCAAAATTTTAAAGTTTTTAAGGGTACCTAAATCAGGAGAAAATCCTTAAATAACAATGGGCGGAACCAGTTTTTCTGAGCCTGCAAGAATGAGCACCCGCAGCAAACCATTGTTTTACCGAAAACAGCTGGTCAGCAATCTGGTTCGGGTCAATGTTAGATCTGTGGACGTGTAGACCCCAGTCCTCAGCAGACTATGGAATTAGCTACCGTGTCACTTGCATTTTGGCCCTCTTACATCATTTTTTAAAAACGCCCTTGGGGCTAACACGCGTTTCTTATAATCGGGGCTTTGTCAAAGGACAAAACCAACCCGCAATTACTATACACTCCATTTCCACGTTTTAGAAACCAAAAGTGTCATCAAAATTTCGGACTTGAAGGAAATAAGTGTTTTGAAAACGGTGAGTGATTGTTTTAAGTTACTTAAACAAATTTTGTTCATCCGGAAAGAACTTCCTTACTTACAGAACTTTTGTTTCATCAATCGAGTTGATAA
>BLAZ01000298.1:138683-141318 GCA_014633955.1 Acropora tenuis | reverse complement strand
ATTTTTCAAGCATAATGACTTTGAATAATTGAAAAATGATTGCAGAAACGCGAAGTTACATTTTAAGATGACGTTCTCGCTTCCGTCGACGTCGTGTTTGCTTAAAGCTCCCTATTTTCTTAAAAATTCGACGTTTCATTCATGTGAAGAGCTTCTTAGCATTGTTGGGGAATGACCGAAGGGTAGGGAATTTGAAAATGCCAGGCAAGTTGAAGTCTTAGTCAATTCTCGTGATGTAATATAGGTAGGACGTTATTAACAAATATTTTTTGCTTCAACGTTAACCAACCATCGTCAGTATTTATTTTCACATTCCCAAGTGTTAATATTAGATTGCGTGACAAGTGTCACACTGTGAATATCTATTTTTCAGGTGTTCATTTCCTTCCTTATCCCTTTCCCCCAAGCCTTGAAATTCATGAGCACTTTTAATTACACGACAAGGTGAGTCATTATTTAGTTCTTGTTTGTAAAGGAGTGGAAAACTTGGAAAAACAGTGAGTCACGTGACGAAATCACGAAAGCTGCGTGACTAATGTGACTCTTTGGTGGCCAAAAGTACCACATCCTTTTGTTACCTAAATTTACAGTATTTCTCCCTATCGACTCAACACTCTAGGTCTTTTGAGCTATTCATCTGTTGAGCTTTATCGTACTAAAACCAGACATTTCTTTTCCCCTGCGATATCTTGACGCTTCGACAGTTGAGGTTTTGATAATTACACAAGTCACTAACAAGGGTAATTAATATGTCGGAGGCTTTTTCCCAAGCGGCTCTGTATTGATAGCCTAAATATTTTTCGTAATATACTATCAAACACCGCGCGCGGTGCTACACTCAAAATGACTGAGCAGCGGGTCTTATTGGTCAGTTGTTGCCGATATCAACTTAACAATAAGCTCAAAAAGCAGGGAGTTACACATTACACCAGTCCCGTTGTGTGGTGCTTTTCGGCTCCCAAAAAAATATATAACTCTTGCCCAACCGTTAGTTTGAAGTTTGGTTTCAGGTGGATAGAATATTAAATAATCTTATCTCACTGTTATGATGTTAATATCAGTTATTTTGACTCGGAATAAGTTACTTATTTGTGCAGGTGAAAAACATATATACAAATTTTTTTTATAGTTATCCAAATTTTACGTACCTTTTAAAAACTTAGTTTGTTTCGCACGCAACTGCTTCTTTCTAGAAGACTTCGCCGTTTTTACAAACATTCACTACGGAGTTTGCACCCGAACTCAAATACGTCCACCCCTATTTGTGGGAAGCTTGGCTCGCAGAAACGGGCGTGGTCTTTCAAGAAGGTCTCACGCCATTTCTATTCAAACATTAGAAGTCACCTCGTCTATTTAACAGGGTTGAAAGAGTTTACAACGTGGGATCTACTGTGATGCGTCACGCAGTACAAGTCAGCTTTCCTCGCTTCAATATTTATTTAATCTTACTTGGATGGCTGGATTTCATTTTGTCCTCACTCATCAGTCCTATAAGGTAAGATATACTGCTGTAAAAAAAAACGGTTCGGAAGGGTAAAAGAGGTTAATCAAGATCCTATAAGAGGAGTCACACTCCACGGCCCACAGGCCTATGGAGGGGATAACGTGCTGACCTTATTAGTCGAGGAGACCTTTCCATTGTTGAAAGTTGTCTTTTATTATTTTATGTCCTATCTGAACCAGGTAGTGGAATAATTGTTTGGTTTCCGACTGTTCTTTTTTTTTTTTTGCTTTTTTGTTTTAGATTTGCAATTCCCCAGTTAATTTCTAAAATGATCTCGACAATATCCAGAGTGATCGGAGCAATTGTTTCTCACCTCTTACCATGGTTACGGTTACGAACTTTGATCATCTTGATAAGGTTTGTTGACTTAATTGATTTTAAGACAGCAAGAGAAAACATGGGATTCCAAGCTCTTGAAACGATACTGCCAAAGAAGACAATGCTGGTCGGTTATTCTGAAGGCAGTATCTGAGATAAGATACTCAGAAGCTTGACTGCTTGCTCAGTTGTCTCTGGTGGGAGACAACTGAGCAAGCGAAATGCACGAGCCTCGCGCGAGACTCCGAAGAGACGGAACGCGAGGATAGCGTCTGAAAGCACCGAAAATTAATTTGCTCTCCTCGCGTCGTGTGTCCTCCGAGTCTCGTGCGACTTTTGTATTTCATTCGCCGAAATTGGAGACTACGCGCTGAAAGCCAACCCTAGGGCGTAGCATTTTTTCCCCAGAACCACCCATACTTGTTAGCCACAGCGAGTCTGATCGTGTCGATCCAACTTGTTCTTAGGGCATTTTTTTGCATTAGGTATCGCAAAGGTCGCAGGAATGACGAAGGGGGATCAAGTCATGGACTTCTAGGGCGGCAGGGTTGCACAGTTAGAAGGGGATCGTCTCAAGCCTCCTCAATTGGGCTTATAGACTGCACAGCGCAGGTCACCTAAAACCACTTAGCTGAATAATATTAGGCCATTTTGATTCCTCTAGGAAGCTGAGAATACCGAATAGCAATGGGAAGTCCACTTGGTTAAGTTGAAAGGGGGGAGGAGTGCGCATTCTACTATGTGCAGGTACACCTTGCCTCATTACATGACCTGGCTACATGACCCTCCTAGTTGGATTCCTCTGTCCCGGAA
>BLAZ01000298.1:128683-133683 GCA_014633955.1 Acropora tenuis | reverse complement strand
GAAGAATAGTAACGAAAAAGAGGGACAGTGAGGTGAGAGATAAAAAGAGGGGTGATAACCAGGGAAGAAGGGAGTGGAAGGTGCAAGAAATTTGTTTATAATGTTTTTTTTCATTCCGGCAAGCAGAAATTTCGACCAATCAGATTGTAGCTTGTCGACCAATTTGCCCAAATCGCCGCTGTCATGGTCGAATACATATTAAGAGCTATCTGATAGGTTAACATTGGTCACGTGACCTAAATCCTGTAATCTGATTGGTGGAAATTACTGTTTGCCGAATTAACTGGTTTAACCGACCGGGCAAAGGATTTCAGGCAACTCGATAACAATCGAAAATTCTCGCTCTCCTATTGGTTAATAATGGTCACGTGACCTAAATCGTGCAGTCTGATTGGTCGAAATGCATACCTAATTTAGTGGTTAAATTGACTTGGCAAAGGGATTTCTGTTAACTTGATAACAATGCCAAATCCTCGCTTTTTGACTAGTTAATGTTGATCACGTGATTTGAATCCTGCAATCTAATTGGCTGAATTTATTTTTTGCATGAACAGACAAAACAACAATAAAAGAAGCGCAAATTGTGAAATGCGTCCGCAATACAAAATTCTCGCCCTCTGATTGGTTTATATTGATCACGTGATTTTAATCCCGCGATCTTATTGGCTGGTTTCCTAAGTTTCTTGTTTCCTTGAGAATTAGAAAACAGCGAAAAAAATACCGAAAAGTGTGAAACATATAGCGAGTTTCACCTATTTCAACTTGAGAATCAGCAACCTTCTAGCTTTGTTGCAGACGCTCCATATTTTCTGACCGACGTTAAATCTTGTCGAAGCAAATTTGAAAAAAAAGGTTATCAACGTTAAAAAACAAATTGTAGACCATTGTTTTCATTATACAAATAAACGAGTTCAAACAACAATTCTATTGTTCCAAGAATGAAGAAAACAATAGAATATCTATTGTTCCGAAGTAAATTAAGTTTACCACGTCATTGCCCCTGCTTTTTCCTTCCTTCTAGTATATTTGTAATCTGTTTGAATGAATGCTTATAAATGAAACTAATTTATGCCTCAAACTGTTATTTTCCAGGCTTCCTGTTCATGGATCTAACAGAGTCAAGGTTTCTCAAAACATATTTTGGCCTTCAAAAATTCCTTTCAAAACATTTCCTCTTTAAGGCTCTTGGGACCTGAATTCTTTTCTTCCTGCAAGAAAATCAACAAAAGCAAAACATCAAAATTTGAATAAATCCAGTTTCTCGAACAATAGATGTCCCCACAGGCAGTTCTTATTTTTTCGGCAGCCATTGTGAATGTCATTGTTTCAGTGACCAAACAGGCGTTGCTTTTACATGAAGTTAAATTTAAAAGAACAAATTTAAAAGAACAAAAACCAAGAAACAAGCAAAATAAAACTAAAAACGAAAACAATGTTTCCTTAATTGTCTCCAGTATTAGAGGTAGGTGCAACAATTACGGATTAAAACCTTAAACATCCCATAATGCTCTTTAAACAATAGGAAAAGAAATGATAAACAATGGAAAGAAAAGGGGTCGTAGAAAAAAATCTATTCTCCATATTGAGATCCCAGAGATTTTGCAAACTTTTTTAAGTCTGATATTTTTGATTGAACATATTTTACAAGCTGACAGACCCACATGAAAAAGGCAACCCCAAGGACATGATCGGTAATTTCGTTTTGAATTCCGCACCGAATGGTTCAGTAAGCATTTAAAACGACAGCTACCTTCTGGAAGAGCAAGGATCGTCTGACAGAATGACCTACTGCTTCCATCGCTGTCGCCGCGTCTGTCTTTTTATTCGATTCATCATCTCATGTAGACGAAAGGCTAATGCAAGATAAGGCCATCTTTCACTGATAAACTTATTCTGATAGAAATGTTTGTTTTGCTTGTTTTCTTTTTATCGAACTCTGTATGTATCCTCAAATTGCTCCTGGTCGTCCTGTCCGTCCAAAAATCCCTTTCTTGTCAGACTCGTTTCTTTCCGTTCCTCTTGATGGTCTTTTCCACCTGAAACGCCTTTCTTCTCAAAGTTGTTCTATCTTCTTGTTTTTTTTTTTTTTCGCCTTTCTCCTCAGACTTGCTTTAAGTCGCTTCTCTTCTTTTTCTTGACGATTAAGTGGCCATTACAAACTGACTTTTTGGTCCCACTAATTGAGATGCTTGTGGATGAGTTCTCACCATTCAGGGTATCCGTCTTTCTTTTCAGACCTGCAGTACCTTGACGTCGCTTTTGATGCACTTGTCCATCCACATACACCTTTCTTTTGAGACCACCTGTTGCACCTGAGCAGTACTTGGAACACTTCTAATTTAAACGAAGAGATATTTACTGTTACTGTTCCTTACTATAGTCCACCCAAAATGATGGTGGATTTGATTCGACTAGTTTGTCGAGGGCTTTGTTTTTCTATGTTTATTTCTCTGCTGTACATGGAAGATGTCTCATTGAAGTGGTTAGCAAGGTCGCAAAGTTCTTCCTCACTGTCTATCACCCCACCGATGCATCAGCAAAGTTGAGGTTTTGTATGATGAGCCCTGTGTTTTCTGTGGGTCTCTTTTAAGAGCACCTGTGATTTTCTGCTGCAAGAATGTAATGTAAGTTAAGAAGTGTTGTGGATATAATTGATATTTGATCACCCCTCACTGACTTGTAAACCAAGTCAAACTGAATGTGGTCCAGAACCATGCTGTTGGTTTGAGAATCCATGGCAATTATCATCCTCTGATCTATAGTGCCGGTCTCTTTTCAAAATAGCCCACTGGGCCTTGCTGAGGTCGACAAAGAAGTGATATATCTCTGTCTTGTGTAGGGTTATATTTCGCTTCAGTCACAGAGACTGAACCTCCGGTCTCGGTTCTTTAAAAGGTAGATAACGCTGGCCAACCTATAAGTAGCAATCCACTGGATAAATCAATACTTTACCCAATGGAGAAGCGCAAGGAAAACCAAACGAGTGATCTGATGGATAGCTCTTCGTTCAACATATATCACTCACCGCATGTATCGCTCTCCATCTCTTGAACATCAAGGGCATGTTTCTACCAGTTTTCATTCAGTCTGTTATTTAGTAATGAGTTCCTCTCAATGTGGCCCTAGCACATTAAAGCGAGCCTTCAACATCAATGATAGAACTGCTGATCAAACTGATTTTTATTCAACTCTGTTACTGTAGGTTGTCTTTCAACAGCAAGTGAAAAGTAAGTTCCAAGCCCATTCCACTTTCTATTAATGTCAAAAGCTCTTTGAACGTCTCATTTTCTTTTAATTTTCAAGAAATTCGTTTTAGTATGACTAAATGACCATGGAAGGTTAGAGCCTGTATTCAGTGCAAAGTCAGTATCAACACTTATTAGAAGAAGAGTCACCATATGCAATGAAATCTTAGCCTTGGAGTGAATTTTTTTTATACATTGGTCAATGATAAAAGCAAGATAGAACTCACATTACTTTTCCAAATAACCAAATTCACAGGCATTGAAAACTATTTGCATTTAGATCATGCCAAAATTAAATACATCAGTGCTCATATTAGAAACATTCTTCACGTGGCAAAGTGCTATACATCCCATTGGTTGATTTGATGGAATGCTACAACGTGTAACTGCCACAAAGCGTCCTATTAATTTAACTAATTTAAACAAAGTGAAGAAGCTCTCACCCTAAAGAACTCAAGAATAATTGCTTCCGTAAAAACAGATTTTCAAAATGACTTTGGATACGCATTCTTTTGTCTTAAAACAAAATTCAACCTACCCGTATAAAATTCAAAGAGGTGTCCAGAAAATGTGCTTCTACCAAAGCCATCAGCAGGGAATCTCTTCTCCATCATCAAGAAAACCTTTGGACTATTGGATCAACCATTTCATTTAGAACTCAATGGATATAAGGAATTTCACATTTTCGATTTCAAATTCCAGAGCGCAGCGTCTTGAGCTTGTGAGGGTTGCCTCTACACAAAGTGTTCCCGCCCAAATTCAAACCAATAACGTCACCCAGAAGATGAGACAGTATTTTGGACTGCTCAGATACTATGATTTGAATGAAGATGACCGATGATTGTCAATTCGTCTTTCCTCAGGATGAGTAAATACGAACGTGTGTTGCAATGAAAGAAAACACGTATGCACATTACGATCGAACGACGGCTTTCAGTCAATCAAAGCAGTCCACAGAAACATTTAGTTTTCCACGAAAGGAAATCACGTGAGCAAGGCCAAGATTACGGGAGCCACTTCACGATACTGCACAGTAGTGCATAGTATAATAAATATTGATACTTGTATCGACTCTTGCAATCCTTTCAATCTTACGATCCTAGCGAAGCCAAACCGAAGTACAAAAATAATCTCTACTCGAATCATCGACATGAGTAATTTGGCGTACGTAAACCTTTCGTTCGTGATCGTTACATAAGGTGTGTTTCGAAAACGCGACGCCAAGGACGGCTGATGTTGGTTTATATGAAGCCCCTCCGCCCATCTTCGAAGAAGTGAACTATTACAAGATGTCAGTCTCGTTTCCCGTTGAATTAAATCATTACATTCAAATTAGCTTCACTAGTGTGAAGCACTTTCAAGTCACGTTCGTTATTTTGGAAGGGCGACGAGGTTATTCTCGAGTTATTTCTCGAAAAAAGACCCGACTCTGAGAAATCCTCAACCGCTGAAGGCTCACTACAAAAAATGTGGAGAGTTTTAATGGAAAGGCCGTTTAATATTTTGGACAATAAATTAAATAAGACCTTGTTGGAAGTTAATATATTACACTTACGTTCACTTTAACGGAAACATTGTTACGTAGAATCTCATTCAAATAACAATTATACCAATCAACTCAACATTAATATAATATTACAGCATCTGACAAACATGCTGTTTACAATTCATTCTAAATCTAACAATCTCTTTCTCCCTTTTCCCATCAACAATATAAATAAATAGAACCTTTTCTTTTCAACAATAGCAAAGAAT
>BLAZ01000298.1:113683-116183 GCA_014633955.1 Acropora tenuis | reverse complement strand
CACGCCAAGCCGGCCACATTTTGCTAGAGAGAAGGAGTCAGCCACAACACCAGGAACTTCACGCCCTACTCTTTACGAACAGTGTGTGGGTTCTTTAACGTCCCACATAAAGGTTGAATTTAATACCACCGTGAAAGATTTAGAACGCTGACATTTCTAGGTTAGCCCTTCGTCAGAGCGAACAGAGGAATAGTGGGGTGCTGTAGGTTTATATGGGGGTATATAAATCTACAACACTCCACAATTCTCCTATTTGCTCTGACAAGGGGCTAACACTTGAAACGTCAGCTTTCTAAAACTTTCACTGTTGTGTTATCAATTCAACCTTAATCAATTTGTTCAATAAAACATTGTTCATCTATTTGTAAATTTCTAATATTAACAATTTATTAATTTGTTAAAATGACTATAACACAAGAAATTAAACAGCATGCTTCTAGGCAACAACATGATCCATGCCAAAAATCTACTAGGTAAACATACACTTTCAATCAGTTAAAAAACAATACTTAGAATTAACCAACAAGGCAAAGTACAGCCATTATTTTACTAGAGCCAAACATGTTTACAATAAGTTAATATGATCCTGAACTTTTACACATACTTAACAGTTAGAATTGGTCCAGCCATCACTGGATATTATTCAGCAAAATGCAATACTATGTAACTTTGGCATAATTATTTCTAAATTAATGCAATTTTCAAAACAGAAGCAACATTGCAAGAAAACAAACCAAACATGTTTTCAAAGCACATATTGCAAAGAAATAATGAATAAGAAAAACATTAATTTTGTGACCTACATAGTCTGAAAATGCCAAACCCTTTACCAAAATAAAAACGTGTTTAACAATAATTATACACAAATAAGATGCTACTGTAGTTTAAGACAGGGAGAAAAATTCATGTATCTGCACAAATCCACACAAACAAAATGAAACTAGATGTGATCAAAAAACTATGATCAGTTCTAGGAGTTAGACACAGTAATATTGTACACCAATAATTTTACTTTAAATGTAGTAATAATTATT
Organism: Acropora tenuis; assembly: GCA_014633955.1. NCBI lineage: Eukaryota > Metazoa > Cnidaria > Anthozoa > Scleractinia > Acroporidae > Acropora > Acropora tenuis. The sequence goes on along the minus strand of BLAZ01000298.1, from coordinate 115,149 downwards.
GGTTTTTAAAAGGTAAATAGAAAGCGTATTATATTTGACAAAATTATGAGGCATATTCACACAGTTTGACAAGGAAGATTATCTTACCTTTGGCCGTCTGGGTTGATTCATAAAAACATAAACATGAACATTGACAAAATTATTGTTCTCTACTTGAACAAGAGAACTCTTCATTTTTGCTTTCAAATTATTACTTCAAGGCAGCTTTCCCAAAGAATCATCTTGCACAACGCACAGATTTGGTTTAAGTTAGTCACACATCTTTAAGTTCATAGAAGGATCTTCTCCCCACGAAACAAAAGGAATTTGTAATTAGGACCTAAGATTCAGCTGGCTCGCTGGCAGTATCATTATTCAAAATCATGACAGACTACAGTACGTACTTCAAGATTGAAATAATTATGAAAAGCTAATAGGTATACAACTTGAGGAAAATTAATTTTATAAAAGCTGAAGAGTTACAATTCCACTATACTGTGCTGGTTTTTAGAAGTGTTTGAAGTTTTCTGATCTCGAATAGGGCAGACACAAAGTACTACAGTCAAGCATACAAGAAAACAGTTGACAAAATAAATTATTCAAGTGAAACAGATTTGCATTATAACAAAGAGACAGGTGGCAGGTTCATTGAGACAATTGAAGGTCTCTCCTATGGTTTGAATTTGGCATTAACTTCATTCTTTTACAAGGTGTCTAGTTTGACTTTAAACCACACATCTAAACATGAAAACTAGTAAATTAACCCAGTACTTGGCAGATTTCAATAAAGAAACATCTGCTAGTCATGAAGAAACCACAAAACAAAATACATCACTCCTTTTTTCATAATGCTCATGTAAAGGTCAAATTCTGTTTTATAATAATAATTATTATAAAACAGAATTTATTATTATAACAACCAAGATTTTCAGACAATCCAGAAAAAAATAGGAAAATTTTATTAAAATAATCCACACATCTTTAAATGGTTTGAATTGTAGCAAGGTTACAAAAAAAAAAATCAAATTACGGTACTTAACTTATAGAAAATTAGAGTCGGTGCCATTCCTGGGTAAAATTATTATAATAATGTTTCCTCTTTCAAACTGCTTTCAGAGAAATTTAATCAATTCACTTCAACCACAGTAAACAAACAAAATAGAAGACTTAAGTAATCTATAAAGACTTCCACACTGTTCTGATATCATTATTGCCACTATTTACACACATATTTGTTTTTTATTTTGAGGTACAATAATTATTTGAGTTAAACTATAAATGCAGTTAAATTTGTTCCATTTCCAATTTCGTTTCCTTTCCTTATTCTTTGTAACTATTTTCATGCTTTTTTTCATAGGTTTCTGTATTCATTTGTTAAGTTAAGCATAATCAATTATTTTAGTTGAGAGAATCTAAAATAATTTTCATTAAGTTCTTTCGCAGCTTTTCCACTTACTCTGCTACTTGTATTAAACAAACAGAAGAAC
>BLAZ01000298.1:46539-64039 GCA_014633955.1 Acropora tenuis | reverse complement strand
TGATAAGTTGATGTTAAACGATGATAAGACTGAGTTTCCGGTGATGGGAACGAGCAAGCAGCTATCAAAAGTGTCTGTCGGTAGTATTAGGATTGGCGACGTTGATGTAATCCCTGTACATTCGGCAAAAAATCTGGGTTCCTGGTTCGACTCTCAATTTGGCTATGGCAACACATATAACAAAGACCCGTAGAAGTGCATTCTTCTATCTGTATAATATCCGATACATACGAAAATATTTCACTAGTGAATGAACTGAGAAAATGATTCATGCATTTCTAACCAACAGGTTAGACTATTGCAACAGTCTCCTCTATGGAGTTCCTGGCCATCATATGCAAAAATTTCAACGCCAGTGCGCGATTGTCTTCTGCGCATCTAAATATTGTCATATTACGCCACTCCTCCAGCAACTTCACTGGCTGCCAATCCGAACACGTATGAAGTTCATGACCCTTTTGATCACCTTTTAAAGTACTCCAGGGCTCAGCTCCCAAACATCTCATTCATTTAATTTCCGTCTTACCGCCATCCCGTTACGATTAACAATTAATAACAAGGGAATTTTTCTGAGCACCCCAAAGCGTTTTAAAAAAGTTCCCATGAGGGTCGATCCTTCATGGTGGTAGCGCCAGGGCGTTGGAACAATCTTCCCACAGACATTAGATCTGCTTGCACCAAAAGTGATTTTAAACAAAAACTTAAGAAGTTGTTAGTGGGAGGTTTGCCATCACTTCCATGAACACTTTGCCCGTTATTGCTAAGACTTGTACCGACCAAAAACTGGTTTGATCTGGTCAAGTTCCAGGAAGAGTTTGAGAAGATTGCAAAATTAATATTCTTATCCAAGAGAGGGAAACCCATGAAGGTTGGAGAAAAGAGGGCCACCTGCTTTTTCTGAGTACTTCAAGAACCACAAACTTGAGGACATGTGCTCAAAGATGGCTGCATACGTTATGAAAAGACTTACTAACAAAATGTACCCGAGTCTATGAATGACATGATAAACGATTTGATGAAGTTTGTACCCAGGAGATGGACAGATATACTGTAGACTTTTTAACAGATTTTTTAAGATTACCACTTACCTTCTGAGGCTGTGTTAGGAGATTCTGTTGTCCTTTTCGGATCTAGTAAAAAAAAATCACAACAAAAACTAATCCACAATTCCTCAATTTCCTCTGATAAATGTCTAACAATCAAATGTTACAGTTTGGAAATGATTTTTGAGTTACAATTCAACCTTGAAAAGAAACAGGACAGTACTTGGCAATGTGTGAATGAACAAACGAAAAGCAATAACTTTTTTAATCGATTGTTAAAGATTAACACTCACTTTGTGGAACTGTGATGGACGATACCATTGCCTGACTAACAAAAACCAGAAACTCTTCCCTAACTGGTCACAAAATTCCAGACCACATCAATGCATTGTTTGACATTCCAAATTACAAAGCAACTAGCTTGCAGATGCCCACACTAAAATTTCATCTCTCCATGGAAATGGAGACTACATTTAGCATCAGAGAATGAGACGTGAAAAAATCTAGGCAGCATACATTGTAAGTTTCTACTATCTCTGTATTTTTTGCCATGCTTACCAAGAACAAAATGCCCACAAAAAAATGCTTTGTCCTGTGGTTTACCAATTTCTGATTTTCTTTTAGGAGGTGTGCCTTTTAACAGATTGTTAAATATTACCACTTACCTTCTGAAGCTGTGATACCAGATACTGTTGTCTGAGTGTGAGGATCTAGTAAAAAAATCAAAACAAAAACTAATCCACAATTCCTCAATTTGCTCTGATAAATGTCTAACAATCAAATGTTAGTAATAGTAATTGGACCAAGTGGAGTACAATTCAGGGAGTAATCGGGCGAGTAATTTCAAATCTTGAAATTACGAGCATGATTACTCCCTGAATTGTACGACACAAAGTCCAATTACTAATTAATCATAACTATAATAACAAAATTCGAGAAGAATGTGACAGTGGTATAAACTTTTTGACAGGTTGATATAGTCAACTTCTGAGCTAGATGCTGAAAAAGAACCCATTCAAGTGCAACTAGCGTGAGCTTGATGACCCGTACTGTCCAATTACTCAGGCATGATGCATACAACTGTACAATTACAAGCGCATGACATGTGCAACTGTACAATTACAGCTGAAATCAGGCCTGCTGATGACCAATCAGATTTGAGAATTTTGATATAGTTATGATTAATTGAGTAACGATTTCAAAGTTACCTTGACTAGAAGCAAGGCAGTAGCTTGGCAACATGCGAATCCCCAAATGAAAAAAAAAAACAATAACTTTTTTTAACAGATTGTTAAACTCATCGCCAATAGATGAACTGGGGAACTGGCGCCTTAAATGTTGGCAGGGGGCCTGAGCACTTCAGGCCAGGGCCTGAAAAGCCATTTGTAAGACAGAGGCAAATGAATATATTGATTTATCAGATTTGTACTGTATAATGCCTTGAAAACCAATCTTATTATATGTGGCATATATGTGAAATTATTTGCATCCCTGGACTAAGGATTAATTGATTTTGACCACGACAGGTGGTTGTAATGTCCACTTCCCATTTGCTACTCTTTTGCTGACATTTTCATTGCCTTCAAGGATTCTTCTCTAATGCATTTTTGGTTAACAAAAACCAGAAACTCTTCCCTAACTGGTCACAAAATTCCAGACCACATCAATGCATTGTTTGACATTCCAAACTACAAAGCAACTACAGCTTGCAGATGCACACACTAAAATTTCATATCTCCATGGAAATGGAGACTACATTTAGCATCAGAGAATGAGACGTGAAAAAGTCCAGGCAGCATACATTGTAAGTTTCTACTATCTCTGTATTTTTTGCCATGCTTACCAAAAACAAAATGCCCACAAAAAATGCTTTGTTTATTGTAAACATCATTTCCTGTGGTTTACCAATTTCTGATTTTCTTTTGGGATGTTTGCCTTTTAACAGATTGTTAAATATTACCACTTACCTTCTGCAGCTGTGGTACCAGATACTGTTGTCTGAATGGGAGGATCTAGTTAAAAAAATCAAAACCAAATGTGGTCCACAATTCCTCAATTCGCTCTGATATATGTCTCACAATCAAACGTTAGTTAAGCGGCAATTTCAAAGTTACCTTGACTAGAAACAAAGCAGTTGCTTGGCAGCATGTGAATGCACAAAAGAAAAACAATAACTTTTTTAACAGATCGTTAAAGATTAAAACTTATGTTATAATACTGTGATGGAAGATACTGCTGCCTGACTTGGATCTAGTTAGAAGAATCAAAACAAAAAATAATCCATAATTTGATCGGATGAATGGCTAACACTCTGACATTAGCTCTGCAATGTTTTTGATGTTACATTTCATCCTTGACTTGACATGGCAATTGCTTGGCAACATGGGGATGAAAAGAAAAACAGTCTACTAAACACTTTTCATGTATTTCTCCATCTGGTGATGCACCAAGAAATGGGTGGGTGGAAGAAATAATGAACCCCACTTTATTGACTTCACAACCAATCCTGTTTTCATACATCCTTAATATTTTACTTTCATCTTCAAGTCCCTGTTGCATTTGTTGACATTGAAAGTTTTCCTTTAAGTGAAGAATTTCTATCATAGCCTTTGTTGGACTAGTTGTAGGTTTCCGAATGGCTCTCTTGCATTTAGAAGCAGTTATTCGAATCTTTCTGGCCTCAAACCATTGCTGACATCCGCTCTGCTGTTTTGTTTCTTCCTTAATTCTTTCCCTCTCATTTGCATCCACAAAAAGTTCTTTCCCTCTCATTTGCATCCACAAAAAGTTTTTTCTTGACTCTGTCTGCCCTTTCATAAATTTCATCTAGTGAAACTGGTTGTTCTTTAGGTGGTGAAATTATGTTTATAGTTCCAGTTTCTGGGGTCTTATCTGAACTCAAAACCTTCGATGGATGTTTGTCACGTGATAAAATGTTGAAGAAACCACATTCTAATTTGGCATCTGTAACTTTATCAAGCTGATCTTGGTTTGCTTTGTCAGTGTTAGACTCTCTGAATATAGGCAGTCTAGGGTCATGAAGAATCTTTTGCCATAAATCTTTTTGCTAAAGTCTATTTCATAGACGGTTCTTGGTTCTAGTTTTCATTTGCGTGGCTGGTTCCATGCCTGAAGTCTGTCAGTACAGGTGGCAAACTCTCTGCTCTGCCCTAATCTCACAAACTCTTCAAGTGCAAAGCATAAAGCTGCAAGGTGTCTACAAGATGCGTATGGCCCTTTCCCAGCTGGGCATGGACTGCAGCAAGCATAAGTGATATCACCAGCTTGCTCTCCAGAATTTATCATAGCAACATTAAGCTTATACTTTAAATTCTTTTTCATTTCAGGCAAACATTCACATCTTGTATAAGTCCTTTTTCCATTTTCTTCTGTGGCAACTTCAATTCGTTGCACGTGGCCATGTTTAAATAGTCCAAAAGCTTTATGTATCAGTCAAATCGAAGCTTAAACATCCCCCCCCGGCAACCCCCCGGGCATTTGAATTTTTAGAAAATTTGTGTTCAAATTCCCCACTCCCGAGGCTGAAAAGCTGTTCAAATGCCCCATCATAGGTCCATTCCAAGTGATCAAATGCCCCCACCTCCGGGAAACTTTTCGGTAGCTTCTATTATGCTCCGGAAGCTGTGTATGTAAACATGGTTTAATAGATAACACTCTTAATGCCAAAGACAATATAAATGGTTCTTGAATACCTTCAAATACAGAGCAAAGCTTGTGTAAGCCTTTTCTTTTCAGCCAGTCCACCACGAATCAGGTATCTTTCGCTATAAATGCATCAAAATTTGTCTCCCCCATGATTTGGAATCAGCGCGACTCGTAATATGAAATCGAGGCTAGCGATCAGATTCCCCACCCTCTATGAGTAGTGGTCAAATGCCCCGCCCCCGGGAAGACTACGTTAATCAAATTCCCTCCCTCTCGGGCAGGAAAAGACGTCAAATGCCCGGGGTATGCCCGGTGGGGGGGGACGTTTAAGCTTCGATTTGACTGGTACATTACTTGACAAATTCTTATAGTCTTTATTACCTTCACCATCTCCAGATTTTCTCGTAGTAAAGTAATTCATCATGTTCTCTATAGTAAACGGTGGAAACTTATCTCCAGAATTCTGGATGGAAGACCAGTTTGCAGCTTGTGGAAACTCGGGTCGAGTGTTCGGGGAGTTCGTGTTTGGAGAGGAAACACCAACAGCATTTTCGCCATCAGATGATAAGTGCTGCCAACTCTCAATGAAATTGTTTTCCCAGCCATTTTTAATGTAGCTCACAACTCTACAAGAAGTATAAGGTAGTTTTGAATGTAGTAAGGTAAAACTTTATTTTCAATGGGAAAAAATGCCCAAGAAGAAACAATCGTACATCCATCCGCTCACCTGTGCATTAGTTCACGCTTGCTGGCATCACTTACGAAAGCCAAGTCCTCAGCCTAGGCTTTGTCAAATGACGAGGGCAGCTTCCGCTTAACAACTGCAGTTTTTCTTCTTGGGATAAAAAAGCAAACTCCGGAGAGGCATTCATTATTATTGTTATGATAATTTCGTGCGTTCCTTCTGAAAATTCTCTGGAACCGATGTTAAACCGAAAGCCTCGCTTTCGCGCTCTCTGAAACTAACACCGCTGAACTGTGGGCTCAACTGTAATAACAGCTATTTGCGGGTCGCGCGGAGCGCGGAACTCAAATAGCGGGGATCGCGGGAGACGCGAGGGCTGCGCGAAACGCGAGGATCGCACGAGACGCGAGGGCTGCGCGAAACTCGAGTGCAACCTTTGCCGTACCTTTGACGCGAGTCGCAGATGTATTTGACAATATCTTTGAACTACCTTTGACTCGATGCACAGGTGTATTTGTCTACACCTTTAACCACACCTTTGACAACAGGCAAAGGCGCGTCAAAAATTAACTTTGACACGCGTCAAAGGCGGGGTCAAATTAAAGGTATAAAGACATATGCGGCCTTTAGAAAATTTGACCGGGGGTTAAAGGTGTAGTCAAAGTTAAACTTTGACGCGCGTCAAATGCTGTCAAAGGTAATCAAATGTGGCCTTTCACACGCCTTTACCAACGCCTTTGACCAAAGACAAAGACGTTTTTTCGTGCCGTGTTTATTACCATTGATTTGTTCACCGTCCATAAAAAGGGAAAGGACAATACTTGCGTACCTTCTAAGTATTGTCCTTTCGTTATAGTAAGTGACAGAAATTGACTGTTCTAAAAACTGACTGTGTTATTTTTGTAAGTGACTGTGAAGTTGATAAAACTTTTCAATTGCAGGGAGGTAAATTTCTTATTTATGTTATAATCGGTACGTTAGGCCGGCGTAAAACCCTTAATTCCCAGCATGTCTAGAAGCGAGATCAGTCTAAGGATAAAACCTGGCGTAGCCAATCGATAAAAATACCAATACGTCGTTAGAATTGATTTAATTGATATCGATTGTATCGATTAATCGGTAGAAATCGATATCACTCGCACATTTTTTAATCGATTGCTGTTGATTGCTAACGATTTTTATCGACCTTTAACGGACGAGTGTTTGAGTGATTTACATGAGATTATCGTCCAAATTCTCAAATAAAATAATAATAATAATAATAATAATAATAATATATAATGATAATAACATTAATAATGGACTGAAAAAGAGAACACTAGCGAATTCAAAATGTTCCCTGAATGTAACTATTCCTATGTGAAATTGTGAAATATCTATTAGAACTGGGCAGAAAATGAACTAAAACTGAATTATACGCCATGCAATATAATACTCCTCGCTGTCTCTATGTATAAAGAAAGAAAATAAAATTCTAGTTTTGTACCGGCCAAAAAAGCTGTAGAGCATTCCATAAACGGAAATGCGTTAAACAAATAAGGATAAATTATAAAATTATAGGACCTAGATTTTGGCAAGACATCTATCCAATTCTAATAATAATAATAATAATAATAATAATAATAATAATAAAAACGGGCATGAAACTCCATGGGAAAAGTCATTTTATTACTTAAAGAGATTTGGTCTCGATTTTTATCGATTGGTTTCGCCGGGGATAAAAGTACACCGCAGGGATAAACAAAATGCCTGGGGCTGTCACGATAAACATCAGTTGACATCTTCATCAAAACTTCCGCAGAAAAAGTGATAATTGTTATTGCCGCCTGCAGCAAATAACGTAATTATCCCAACAAGTCATGCGATCACTTTTAAGAGGCTGTCCTTGTATTTCCCGACCAGTCGATTTTCGGGATTTAATGAATTATTTTCATTTTTTTGTCTGATGTAAGACATCATCAGTGAAGCACAAAAGTTGAATTGGTTTGGCCTCTTTTCTTTTACTGCTTGAGGTTAGCCGTTTTATCCGTTGTGACCACTCGTTGAGCAAATCAGACGTTCGTAACATTGATTTGGAATAAAAGTCAGAGCGCTTTTTCATGACGTAGATTTAACACAGCAAGCTTATCTTTTGAGGGAAATCTATATCAGTAATCACCTTTGTTTTAAGCGTAAGATCGACCTGTTTTATAGCGTGCAAAATTAGTTACCATTTTTTTCGGACACCCTCCTACTAGCACCAACCGAACCATTGTAAACATGTCTCCATGAAAATTGTGATTTCGTAAATCTGGGACCTGATCTAAAACAAACTCGGTAATCTTTGATCACACTAAGATCCGGACTGCAAATAATTGCAATAAAATTTGTGAGCACTCGTCATTTAATAGTACAAAAATTGCCAACAAATTCACGAAAATAGCAAATTTCATGCTTTCGGTCATTTTTAAGGGCTTGTTCAGTTTTCTAAAATTACGTTCAAAAAATTTTCAGCCCGCTATAAATATATAATATAGACTAAAGAAACATTTTAGATTTGAAAGCGGTCATAAAGCTTACCTGAATTGTGCACAAAGTTATTGATGCGCTGCATTCCTTCCGACCGTTGTAGGATGTCACCAACACTGGCCAGAGTGAAACAGTGGTTCGGATAAACTGAAACTCGTTAAAAGCCCTACTTATGTTCGATCGTTGATATGTGAAGCTTAAAATAAATGGGATCCTCGTGATATTTCATGTAAATAACAGCGGCTACTTTGTTGTTCAAGAATAAATGGATGCTGAATTAACTTGCCTTGTAGGTGAACTCGTATGATGTTGCTTGGATTCTACATAGTCTGCACGAGATGAGAACTATTCCATTGCACCCAAAGTTCTTCGTAAATCCTTATGATGTTCCGGAAACACTGTGCAAACAGCCAGCTATTGGATATAACTAATATACATTTTGTCGCTACCGATAAGGAAACGACACTGGAACCTGACCAGGTGGATTATTTTGCCCTACCCAGTGGAAATTTAGACTCCCCAGTACCCAGGCAATGTTTTGTTTTACCCAGCCATTTTTATGCTTACCCCGTGACTGTGCGGAGTGACCAAGCGCACTTTTCAATCAAATATATAAGCAAAGAAATAAAGTACAAAAATTCGTGAAAAAAATACATCAACAGCCAAACAGCAGCTGCTCCAAAGTCCAAACCTAGAAATCCGAAGCTAGTTAAAAATATAACAATGGGGGGGGGGTTAAAACGGCGGGATGAGAAACATGTGATACTCAACTCGGTCGTAGACAGTTAAGCTATTATAAGACAGTTATAAGCAGCCACTTTTGGTGAGGGGATTACAAAAAACAACAACAACAACAACAACAACAAAAACAAAAAAACGATAGAATCAAAACCCCTCAATTTCGACAGCTGCTCACTTTCAAAATAAATAAATAAATAAATAAATAAACTGTTGGAAAGGCGACCCAGTGGATAATTATTGGCTAACCTAGTGACATTTTTTATGGAAACCCAGTGAATATAAAGGTTCCAGTGGGTCTGTTACAGAGGGCTGTAGTTGTCGACATTGCCGCCAACATATGGTCACCCTATCAAAGAACAAAATGATAACTGCAAGCAAACGGCACCCCTCGGGCAGCACCCCCCAAAAATGTTAATCACAAGTAAAGTGCAGGGCAGCTATATCAACTTAGCTGATGTTTCGTGTAGTTATTTTCAGCCTCTTCTGACGGCGTGACACAAGATTAGTTTTCTTAAGTGGTACCAATTTGGACTAATGAATTCGAAGTGACAAAAGGTCGTCCAAGATCGAGAAGTCCAAGACAAAAGTAATTTCTTGACTGCTAGTTTCTGTTTATTTGCAGCGTGTTCTAAAATATTACCCTAAAAGCTGAAAAAAGCTTTAAGAAAAATTAGCAGACCAAGCAATCCCAAAACACAATTCTCCAACCTGGTATGACAGACATCCACGTCATTTCTGGAGAGAACCAATCCTTACGAGAGGGGGGAGGGGAATGTTAACTCTTAGAAAGGCTGTTTCGGGAGAAAAACAGAATTCTTCTGAAAATCAGAAGTTTTGCCGGGAATCGTGTGACTTGCTAAATTGTCCGGGAGGCACTAAGTAATAAAGTTAAATGTTCGGGAATTTTGAGATTTTTTGGGAATGTCGCCCTAAATAAAATTCAAGACGATACTCCAGATTTTCGGGAGGACTTTTATTTACACATGGCACTACTCATACAGCATCTGTTAGGGCTGTCACCGTCCCCCGCTCCGTTATCATTGGTGCACAGGAAAAGAAAGAAAACCTCAGGGACCAGAGTGCCATGAACGAGTTCAGCACAATTCCGAATGTTTATGCTGAACCTCCCGTCCCCCCTCCCCCGAAACTATAAAATGTATAGTTGTAGGGGAGCGGGGATGGCGCACTGGTGAGAGCGCTTGCCACCCACAATACTTCTCGGGCCCGATTCCCGGACCGGGCATCATATGTGGGTTGAGTTTGTTGTTGGTTCTCTGCTCCGAGAGGTTTATCTTCGGGTTCTCCGGTTTTCTCCTTAAAAACCAATATTTCCAAATTCTGGTTCCATCTGGATTGTCAAGCAGTTTATCATGAGCCTCTGGCTTGGGTGATTGCGCAAGCCTGTGTTTGACATTAAATTTCCATTTACATTTTTGCATGAAAGGGAAAGGAAAGGGAGGTAATTAATTAAAATTCCAAATAAGTCGCTCCTCTTCCCCCTCCCCCTTCCCGCCCTCACAGTGATGCATAACTGGAGGACTGATAATTGGAGGAACTTGAATCCTGTGCCAGCATCCCTCTATTGTCACTTTGAAGCAGTCATCAAAAGTCGAAAAGTAAACGATTTTTATTAAAAACACATCGTGGATTATTTCTGATACAATCTAACTGCCGAAGCTTTTACCAGGTTAACAAAAAATCTTGAAAAACAATTAAAGGTAAGTCTATGAAACAATACAAAAGTAAGACACTCGGTTGTAACACGGTCTTCGTTTGTGATTTGCCAAATTCCCAAACGAATGGGCAAAAGATCCACGGCACTGTACACTCCTTGGCAAATTCACATCAGCATAGACCAAGTCACGCCAAAACTTGCAGCCAATCCCAGAACTATGCTAGTTACTTCCAGGGTAGTGCTGTAGGCCTGAATTGGTTTGACAGTCGAATCTTGACCTTCTACGTTGCACAGAGCTTCCCCACAACAATTCACCGAGCAAGTGGACAGGATGCCAGTAGCGTTCAGGTAGTTGCATACTACAGAGTAAAAAAAAAGAGTAAAAGAAAAACAAACAAGAAACCGAATAAAACCTTAGTTTCAATTTACTAATGCTCTAGTACAAGTTATTTGCTCTTTTCTTTATAAGGACAAAGGCTCAGCCAAAACTGAATGTTCCTTTTTGCCATACTTAAGCTAATTATTGTTACTTCATACCGTGGTATTCACTAATTGGGTCACAACCAAAGGTGCTGGTGCAGTTCCTCATCTCTAGCGTAAATGACACCGAGCTATTCAGTTGTATCTTAGCCAAAGTCGTATGGCATCTATCCCAGAAGGGAGGACAAGTCCTTTTTGTGATATCATCACTGTCGCACTTGGATGTACCAGGAAATCCAGCTGCGTTCGTACACACCGCACATTGGAGAGCAAAAGCTGTAAGTTAACAAAAATATGCACGCACTTATTCAAGATTAGTTCACATAAATACGAAGGGAAGCATTAAAAATTATGATTCAGCTCGCGTAGGAACATACAAGATGCAAAGGACAACTCTGGGTCTTAAGTTGTGGCACGGGTAATGGAGAAAGTTTTCTTACCGGTTTGTTTGCTTGATATTTTTGTTTTGTTTTTTACGTTTTGACCCTATGACAAACCAGGGAAAGAGAAATCTCTAGGGTAGTCTCTTGGATGCTCATGGCTTTAATTGCCTTTAAGTGGTTGAAGATCGTGGGGCTGTTGAATTTTAATTTCGTCGAGAAAAATTGTCGATTTGACGTGCAAAGGAAGGTTAGACTGCTGGGAAGCGACAAAAAAATGTCAGTAAATTCCAACAAGACTTAAGAATCGTGGATTGGCTTGTCCACTCGGCAAACACAAGGAGCAGACTTAATTATTTTAATTGCTAAGATCTTTGCACATTTTTAAGGTATCAGTATACCCCAAAAGACCATCATGCGCTGTAGCCGCTTTACTGCCATGCGTCTAATGAAACCTCCAGACAAGTATATATTTTCTGAAAGCTTAGGAGTTGCAGATTACTAAAATATATTCATTTAAAGTAAAGAAAAAAATGTTATCTGAATAGAGCGCTTGACCTCCAAAAGGACCGAGGTTCACAAATCGAGTTCGTTTCCGGTCGGAATTGGACGAGAGAAAGCGATGAACATCGCTGTGTTCTTCACACCTTTCTCTAAAAAATAGGTCCGCAATGCGTACTTGGGGTCTTATGCTTAGTTTAACTCCATTCAGCCCTTATAGATATCACTTTTATCGTCTGTGATTAATTAAAAATTTGCCATAACAATGGAGCACTAAAACTGGTACATTACCTACACTTTAAATTTGAAGACCTGTTCTGAATTTTATAGTGATTGCAGTGTGAAAATATGCTCGAATATTTTCTCCTTGAACATGATCTTTTCCTCAAAGCGCTCAGAAAACTCTTTGCTTGTCAGAACAGAAAATGCCTGCTGACAAATATGCGATATTATTATATAGACAGGAGTGTTTTACTGGGAACTAAACCACTCGTAGATTCCATACGCCACTTCATCCGGGACCCGAGTGGCGTATTTTCCGTATGTCACCTTTGTGAGTGTCGTATCGTTCAATGACGTCACGAGTCCCGCCTTTTGCTTTTGTTTGTCTCTTAAATTGTACTTAAATTTGTAGGTGTATCATCGAAACATCTTCGGGTCTTCCTCGAAAGTCTTCGGCAATCTTCGGACATCTTCGGAAATTCTCGGAAAATGTTCGGAAACGTTCGTCTGGCCTTCGGAACAATTTTGAAAAATCTTCGGAAGGTGGTCGGCAATCTTCGGAAAATCATCAAAAACGCCGTCATCAGCATGTCTATATAATAAAAAGAACATTACACGGCGGCTTGAAGATATGAATTTTATTTTCTCGTTGCAAAAACAATATTTTACTCACTCGCTACGCTCGTTCGTAAAATATTATTTTGCCACTCATATCTTCGCGCCACCGTGTAATATCCTCTATATATTTTTGAGACAAATGGAGGCTATTGTATTTATAACAATCATTTTATTTAGCACTTGGTCCTTATGGGACACGACACAACAACATTCTCTCAATTAAGTGCTACTATGCCCTGTCCCATTTTAACTGTCTCAGCATGTCAAGTAAACTTGTAGATGCAGTGTCAAGATAGTTTGCTGCAATAATGACTAAAGGCTGGTATTCACTAATGCATAAGCATAACAACATATGCAGAAGTAGTAAGATGTTGATAATTCTGTCCCAATAAATTTATGCTAATTATCAACACCTTACTGCATCTGCATATGTCATGAAAACCAGCCTTGGGCCCATTTAAACATATAACAACATCAACAACCGAGTCCCACAAACAGCAAAAATGTATTGAAGTTCTAACAAGTTAAGCATATGACTGTCAAAAAATACTGACATGGTGAATATGAGTAGTAAATTTGCATACACAATCTGAATGTTCAAGTAGCTGCCAGCATTGATTTGCAAACAGAGTTGTGTGATAGTTCAAGTTCGCACATGACAATATCTAGTACATGCTGATCAGGTGTTGACAAACTTAGGTCAATTGTCATGTTAATGTCTAATATAATGGAGAGTGATCCACATTCTATGACTCAGTGTGCTTCACTTCACTTGCTACATTCTTGTGGTCACCTCGCATGGTGTAGACAACTTTTGCTGTCTTTAGAGTCGGAATGAGCTTATTCAAACATTAACTGTTCAAGGTTCAACAACATTGATCAATCAACCAAAACTGAGGATGTAAACATCTGGGAATGAGCTTGTAATTTGAATCAGGCCATCAAGTTGATTTAGAGGACAAGTCAAGCGACTGGCACTTCTTCTGTCTTTGGATCTTATTCTTTAGACGAATGCCACCACTGTCAATGGTGCAATTCTTGATTGGAGCGGTTTTAAAACCCAACTGAGGATCAAGATCTCTGGGAGTGAGTTTGTTATTTATTTTAATCAGGCCATCAACTTGATTTGGAGACAAGTCAAGCAACTGGCACTTCTTCTGTCTTTGGATCTTTAGACAAATGTCACCACTGTCAATGGTGTAATTCTTTGACTGGACCTGTTTTAAAAACCAAGAAAAGCAACATCTTAGAATTATAACTATACATGTAAGTTTTTGTTAGTTGCAGAAGAGTTGTTTCACTGGTGCACTGCTGATAAAAGGTCAAAGTAGTACAAAATGACTATGGGGGTGATACATGTACATGTACAGGTTGGAGTAAAAGGAGAGGGGAATTCAAGACTTACCTGAAGATGGTGTGTGTGGCATGGGGTTGTAGAAGGCAAAACTTGCTGGATTCCCAGCAATGTTTTGATCATTGAAGTCAGACTATCTGTGTGTACTGTGTGGCTGGTTAGATGTACATATCTCTAGTTTCCTAAAGGATAACTTAGTAGAAATGTTGTATGGCCAGAATGATAGATCTCCTTACTGTAAATATAGTGCTGAAAAGTTGGTCATTTTAACTTTCTCTTTCAAAAGAGACATAATTTGTTTTTCAAAATGATTCACTGGGTAGTTTCAGTATTGTTCCCAATTTAAGCTTTTTGCATCATTAAGTACTTATTTTTACATAATATTGCTAAATGAGACCCAAAGTGCTTTATGATCACTGAAATATGTTTCTAAAACACCTGCTTGTATATCCCGGTGAGATTTGATGTTTGTATATATGTGATCAATAAGTGTTTTGTTGTCAGTCGTATATGTTGATATCAACTGTTTGTAATGTTTATCCCTCACTAGCAGTGTTTCAACAAGCCAGTTGATATTAAAGTCTCCAAGAATAATTACATTGTCATCTGGCGTGATGGTATTTACATGTAATGTTTCAGCAATTGCTTGACAAAGCTGTCTTACAGGAACCTTTGGTGAGCGATATATCCCTATGATTGTCAAATACACAGGGCTTTTTATCTTAATTATTGTTAATTCAATACCATGTATGTTGTTACAGCATGGATATCCAGTTAAGTATGGAATTTTACTGTACACAGCTGTACCACCATGAGGTCTTGATGCATTGCTGGAATTAGAATTATCATTTCGAAACAGCTCATAACTCATAACCAGGAATATAATACATCTCATCAGTATCTTGTAAACTAAACCTTGTTTCTGCAAAAATGTTAATATCAGCACTAAAAAATTTAAGTCATTACACAAGTCTTGGATGTGTTTATGCACAGACCTTGCATTAAGATAGCACAGCTTTAGAACGGATCCCGTTATCTCATAAAGTGGGGATATGCAGAGCTTTCGTCTTGCAGTTGTTCTTAATCGTTCCATTTCTTTCTTAACATCCGGGTGAACAGCAATCTTATTTTCACATAGGTCTGTTATGTATAATCCTTCAATAGAAGTAACTCTGCTGAGCCCTACATAATGTATGTGTGGAATAGTTCTCTTGGTACTGAAGTTCACAACAATTTTAGTCTCAGTATCACCTTGTGACTTGTGTATTGTTTTTGCTGCTGCTGGACGTAATGGAAACTGTTTTCTAACAACTTGTGCTGTTTTGTTTTTGCCAACAGCAAACTGAGTAGTCACAGGTTTAATGGGGGTCCATGTATGCTCAATACCTTGAAGATACAAATGTCTATTTTCATTTCTAGTTTTCTGACCTACATCTGAGTGGTCAAACTGTACCCATACAATACCAGATGGTTTGTCTTGTTGATGCACCTGAACTAGTTTAATTACATTTCCAGCTCCATTTGTCATGCCATCTTCAGTTCTTAGGTTCATGACAAGTTCAGTTCTTTCACCTTCAGCAAGACAAAGCTGCAAGGCCAACTGCTTTGTTTTCCTTGGATCCTTTGGTATTTGTGCTAATATTTTGTCTCTTAGCTCTGTAGAGTTAGCTCCAATAACACTATCTTGGGCATTAATTTGGAACTTGTTTCCTCTAGCTGCATTGTGAGCTCTGACATTAAATTCATCTACTTTAGCATTTTGTATAAATAAGTGCGGTGCATCCAGTGGGTTTATGGTGTCTTCTTGTATGACTCTCTCTTTAAGTTTTAAAATGTCACTTTCCGTGTGTTTACCTTCACGCAACCTATTAAGTAGTTCTGCAAACACTTTGCTGTCTCTTTGACGCATTATGTCATTCAGTTCAAACATTCTGAACTGTTGATGCCATAAATTTGGGGCAAGAACTGCATAGTCTAAAGTTTTTAAGTCTTTAAAAATATACCCATCCATAACAGGTTCTAACTGGAATAAATCACCAATAGCAATAATGCTTACACCTCCAAAATCCTCTGTACAACCCTTAATATCTTTAAGTCTATTGTTTAGCTGTATGGCAAACATGCTATTTCCTACCATGGAGCTTTCATCCACAAAAATCAATTTGATACCTGCAAATTGACTTCTCAAGGTGTTCAGTCTACTTGAATCAAGCCTTTTGTAATTTCTCAGGGATTGATTGGCAGGAACAGCAAATGCACTATGAACAGTGTTGCCTTTAATGGTGTACGCAGCTTTTCCAGTTGGTGCTAATAACAGAACTTTTACGTGACGAAAATCATCACCAGGTCTAATATTTAAGCGCTGCCTGATACAAAGCCTTTGTTAGATGTGATTTGTCAACTCCAGCTCCCCCACTCAGGAAACAGTAAAAAGGGGTTTCTGAGGTTTTAATCTGATGCAAAATGTGATAAAAAAATTCTTTCTGCTCTTTATTTAGAGTCTGGACCATTTGTCGATAATCATCATCTGGTAATTCATTTAATATCAGTGGCTCATTATTCAGTGCTGCTGATGGGGTGCCCACATCATCAGACAGGGCATAGTTTTCACTGAAATCGGGATGTAAATCTTCTGTACCCTCAGCTTCATCTTGCAATTCAATATTTTGTGTGTTCGGTGCTATTAAATTAAACTGGTCTTCATTGCAATCTGCATTTTGTAAATGTAGTTCTATCTCAGTTAGATCTTCACTACAGATAGCATACTGCAACATTTGATTATCTATTCGTTCTTTCAACAGAAAATAATGCTCCTGATATGATGAACTGCTGCCTATCAAATCAGCTTCTTCATTTCTCCATGAAGTAAAAAGCATAATAAGTTCACGGTAGTGTTTTTCTGGTTGAGATTTGACATTGAACCAAACACTTCTTATTATCCTAGTTTTTAAACGCTTTTTTGGTTTTCCTTGTTTTTCAATTTGCATGGTCTCTTTGGCACAATCCAAAAGTTCATCATCATTGATTTCATCATCTAATGTCTCCAAAGGAAGATTGTCTACATCCACACTTTTTGACTTTTTTGTAAAGGACTTTTGACATGAATCGTACAAAGCAGCCCAGTCAGCTAAAGTAACATTTTCAAGGCAAGCAGGTCTTTGTGTATACCTGTGTAACAGTCCATTAGAATGAATTTCTTCTGAGTCATCATCCATTTCTTCAATTTCATTTATTGATTTTAACAGTTGTACTCTTTCGTTAGGAGGGGCTGTTGGAATAAAGACCACTTCTCTAGAACTTTTTCTCATTGGTAGTTGAAGAACTATGTAGACTGCTTCTTGGGCACTTATTTCCACACTATTTAAAAATTTGTTGCCTATGTCTCTTACTTGTTGCTTTATACTAGAATTTCCATCTCTGGCTTCATCACATGCTCTTTGTAAAAGCTGACTCATTCCTTTTTGTGCCTTTGAAATATATGACACAATATACATCGCACAAGCATAAACATCTAGCACAAATTGGATATCCATATTTGCTCTCCATGCACTTAGACAGGCACTATTATAGTTGTTCACTCTCAGCTCATTTGGATTTCTTTTTAAAAATATGGTGGGAGAATTGAGC
>BLAZ01000298.1:39039-41539 GCA_014633955.1 Acropora tenuis | reverse complement strand
AATTGTAATTCCGTTGAGAGTTTGAAAATACTTCTAGAAGTGAATTTCTAAGAGACATATATGGACCAATGTTTGATGTCATGAACAAACTTCCAGTGAATGACTCACTATATTGCAATGAATACACTTTATCAAATATTGAAACCATGTCTGGAACATCAGTTAACAGCAAATAGTCATTTGTTCGCACAGAACATCTTATAGTACTGTATAGGTTATTTCCAATAACCAAAATATTATTCAAAGTCGAATTAGTCCACATACTAATATCTTGTAATTCATGGTATATAATAGAAGTGACATTGCTACACATTGCTTACCAGCATTCACACCAAAGAGCGCTTCATTTCCTTGACTAGAGTCAGCAGACACAGTGGTTGTTGGATCAATGATATCAAATATTGTAGGGCCTGGATTTTCCTCCACATCATTTGCTTGCCTTATAAGCAATGGGATGTAAACATTGTAGCACATCATTTGTGTAAACCAAAACGTCACCTCATTCCACAACTTGTAATGTCCAACAACGTCTTTCAGTGTTGGCAAGTAAAACACATTTAAGTAAAACATCATAAGCATCATATTCCAAAATCGCCCTCGCACACGTGAAAAAGCATCCTTGGCTTTGACGAAATTGTTGTGACAGCCGATCCTTGACCGATATTGTTCGATTGTTGTTCCCATGCTGGTGGCTAATTAACAATTAGACCCGTAGCCCGAAAGGGCTACGGGTCAATAGCCCATGAGGCGAAGCCGAATGGGCTATTGATCCGTGGCCCTTGAGGCCGAAGGGTCTAATAATTGTTTTAGTATCACCCAACTAGTTGGACAGAAAAGGCAATAATAAAGCTAGCAAATGCAAGTTGAACAAATAGTTTTTAGGGGAAAAAAACCAAAGAAAAACCGGCGAATTTGGCTACTCGATGACTATTACTATTAGACCCCTAGTAGCGTAGCCAATCAAAATGGAGGATTTGCATTAGTCCACTAGTTGGGTGATACTAATAGACAACAGACTCTTCTTCAATACGAGTATTTTTGAGAGCACAATAACTCTTTCAGTTTGAGGTGTAATTCACACCGATAGTTCAAGCCGATAAATATTGGCTTATGAGAGCTTATGAGAACTTGTGAGAACTTGTGAGATACTCTTGAGATAATTGTGAGATACATGTGGTGCGACCCGCACCGGATGTCAAGCCTATGAATGTGGGCTTGCGAAAGCGTGTTAGCTTCAGTGCAATCCGCACTAAACACAAGGCGAGTCTAGATATGTTGCCTTGCGTGAGTAAACAACTCCCTATCGCCGAGGAAACTCCACTCAGCAACACCTGAATGAAATAACAAAGAACAAACAAGCCAAAGAAGTGCAGTTAATTTTAGAAATGAAAGAAAGAAAACCAATCATAAACAGCACGACAGATCAATTTCGAAATAGAACGTAACTTACCTTGAACAAATACCACTAATTTGCGGGCAGAAAGTTCTTTAAAATTTTCCCAAGACAGGGAAAACGGCTGCAATTTGATAAACGATCGACAATCACAACACGCTACCAGCAATGGCGACGAAACCCTGAACACAATGACTCGTAATTATTAGTAGTACTCAGTCTACCTTCCAGACAATTTATACTCTCGGAGATCTGTCACGTGTCTTCTCGTCCTCAAACTGACACACATCCAAGATTGCCTCTGACTTAGGGCTCTTTATGCAAAGCATAAGACCCCAACTTGAAAACGGTTTCGGGGATTATTGATTATTTGTCCAGTTTGTTTTTAACATGGGGTCAAACTTTGCGGGCTTAGAAAACAACCGTTCCCTTAGCTAAAATAGCCATAACTTTTGAAAGAGGGGAAAAATAAAAATTCGCCGACACCGTTTTTTTGCTGAATTATTGGAGATCATTCTTGCCAAATTTCAAGGAAAAAGGTTAAAACCGCACTGAAAACGAACTTAAAACGTTTGCCTCACTTTTCGAAATTTTGCTTTCGAGCTACGGAGAAAAATGTTTTTTAAACTACACAAGACGTGTGAAAATGATTTCGCGTTGATCGATAGAGTAAAGGATCATTTTACTTAGACAGTAGAACTTGTAGAGAGCGGTCTCAAATGATGCTTCTGCCTGCCAAGCTGTCCGTGGCATAATTTATATGATTTGAGTTCTATCACTTGCAAACCGACGTCAGTACTAACAATATTTGCGTCTCGATTGCCAAGTATTTTACTTTTTAATTAAGCGAACTGGCGGACTGTAAAACAACGAATGAGCAGAACAAAATATAAACAAGCCGAGGAACAGATGGCGATGGCTTGATGCAAAGTTAGCGCTTCGAGCGAGCGGTTAACAGAGAGCTGACAATGCTTTTTGGCTAGCAACAAGAGTATCAGCCAGATTTTTGTGCAACTTTCTTCATATTTGAGTGGGGAAATGGAAGCGGACTTAGGTGATCTTATATACGATTTACAAGCGCAAAATTCTTGAAGAAGTCGCATTCAT
>BLAZ01000298.1:24039-26539 GCA_014633955.1 Acropora tenuis | reverse complement strand
GGAAAATTCTCAAGAAATTTTTAAGGACGCGTTTCTCCACTTAAGGTGGCTCACTGCAGTTTTGACGCATTATAACAGCACAAATTCTCATTCTTTTAATCGATCGGTCATTTAAGGGCGGTCTTTCGTAATTACCAATTCATCATGAAATTGTGAAGTTTATATGAAATAATTCATATTTGCACTGCGGTCGTAGATGAAAGTGAAGAGTGATCATCGCAGTAAAGTTTCCAATTTAAGCAATAGGAAAGAAGAAGTCATGCCTAAATTGGAAACTTTACTGCGATGATCATTCTTCACTTTCATCATGAAATTGTTGCTAAGGAAAATTAACAGCCATATTTTGAAAGACCTCCCAATGATAAGGTTTTTGCACAGGTTTGTTCCATTAAAGGCTCCTACAAAAGGTTTAAATCACGGTCATATTTGACCAGTCATGTGAACAGAATAGAAAAAAGCCTCAAAACTTTAAGGTCACATAAATCCGAACATTTAAATCAGTGTCCATAGATTTTTTTCAGGTGCTTAATGCCACGTATTTCGGTTAAATAAACCTCGCATTATCATAAATGTTATGGTACAATGAAACACCCATATAAACAGACATTCTACAGTAGCGTGTAAACAGCAATAGACCCTTCTCCAAAATGGCGGCCGAAAATTTAAATAAGTCAAAATTAAAAACGAATATCATCACTAGAAAGAGCACCTTAACTTCAGTAACCCTGCCAAGTTTCAGCATTTCAGGTGAAATATCAGCTGAGAAAATGTAAGTTGAAAATTGTAAAAATTAGAGACGTTTGTATGACTGGGGGTACATACAAACGTCTGTAAATTTTTCAATTTTCAACACACATTTTCTCAGCTGATATTTCACCTGAAATGCTGAAACTTGGCAGGGTTACTAAAGTTAAGGTGCTCTTTCTAGTGCTGGTATTCGTTTTTAATTTTAGCTTATTCTAACGTATTTGAATTTGCGGCCGCCATTTTGGAGAAGGGTCTATTCCATACGTGGGGTTATGAGAGAGGCTTAGTTACTTCCGATTCATGAGAAAAATCGGCTCTCTTCCTCTTTCTTCCAAGTTTTAGGGATTAAAATTGCTAAACGCACGGTTTGGGACTGGCACTTGTTGTTGCGCACGCCAAATTATATTTTTTATCAAAGAAAATTTTCACCATTTAGCACTGCAAAACGCCCGAAAATGTTAGTAATGCCATTTGCCAAAATGCAAAAACGTTCGATCATGAAACAATGAAAGTGCGTCTTGAAAAAAATAGTTTTCAAGAAACATAACATAAGGAGAAGGCATCCTTTGATGGCTATCAAAATAAGAAAACATTTTCCTTAAGATTTTAAACGCATGTTTGTTTGACACCTCACTGGCAAAAGGTAGTCAGGCATGGAGGTTAAGCGCAATATTCGAAACGGATTCTTCCCACAGATTTCTCATTGTTTCCTGACAAAATTAGAAGGCTCTAGAGTGTGTGCACTGCCATGCAATGTAAAATAAAATCAAAAACCGCGCAGTGGATAAAAGTCAAGAATTTGTGATATCATAACGAAAAATAAAGAAGACAGTTCTCTAAGTTTAATTAATTAAGGTGTGTGCATGTCCCAAAGTTGAGATATTTGTCGAAATGTTCCGCGTAAAGTTATAGAGCTTAGTATGGAGCCGCCACCTTGGTACTCTGATATGTCCTCCGGTAAAATAGTGTAAACATCTGGAACTTACTTTGGTTATCCAGTCGACTGATTTTCTGACCCGAGCCAAAACCCATATACACAAGCATTTTTTCTAATACTTAAACTCCTAAAATAGCTAAAAAGCACGAGAATATGGTTAGTGTATAATTGCCTCATGCACCATCATAACTTCGAAATTCAAAATGAGCTGGTTTCCAAACGAAGGACGCTATTGAGCCGGAAAGTTGTAAACAGATAGATATTAAGTACCTTTTATGCCT
Organism: Acropora tenuis; assembly: GCA_014633955.1. Classification (NCBI taxonomy): domain Eukaryota; kingdom Metazoa; phylum Cnidaria; class Anthozoa; order Scleractinia; family Acroporidae; genus Acropora; species Acropora tenuis. The sequence continues at coordinate 24,574 of BLAZ01000298.1, read as the reverse complement.
GATGAGGATAAAACCTTTAAAGGCCCTTTAGGTTTGGATTTGAGAATTTGATGACTTCCCTTGAAATTAGCCTTTAAACAAAGCTGTATACTGAAGTCAATCACTTACGTCAATCATTATTTTGGCTCATAACCGTGACAAGACAGGAATGTCTGAGTGGGAAGAACTGAAGGGTGTAGTGCAGATCTTAAAACTCGAATGGAACATAAATAATCAAATTCAGTTATCGTACTATAAGCAAGGATTTTGAACACCTTTAGATTTAGAAAGACTCCAGGCAAGAGAACAGAAAGGAAAGACCTGTAAAACTAGAGACGCGGTGATTAAAGTCCTCCAGGCATGCGGTCGTATATCTTCTATTTGTTATGCGTAACTGATGTTGAATAAACTGCTATTTCCTTAGAGACGGAGAGGCATCAAGGAATGATTTTTAAACTTACCGTTAAACTCGGGGACTTGATAAGGCACAGTTAAGGCGTTACTCCACTGTGCAGATCAATGTGCGAACTGACATGAATAAAATCAACTGTATGGT
>BLAZ01000298.1:8951-19413 GCA_014633955.1 Acropora tenuis | reverse complement strand
TTGTATGAGTTCTAAGGCCGTCTGTAAACTAAGCATTGTAACTAAAGACAGTACTTTATGAAGTTGGACTCTTATCTTCGAAGACAAAAGCGCTACAAAATTTATTTTCACTCCACAGATATGTGCCCCTTCGTCAAACATTCCCAGATTTGATTTTCAACATTGTACTGGGTGACAAGGGGGACAGGGGTGCGGCAACGCGTTTTTTAAAGGATAGAGACGCTTTTTGTAAACTTCAGTTGTAAAACACAGATAATTTGTTACATTACATAAGTGTATCAAAGACTTTTGTCCACGACTGTAGCCTTCATTAGCCTTTTTAATACCCTGAAATATCTCATGTTTAGCCTGTTTTGCCTTTCGCCAAAGTACTAAGTGATCCTACGTGACGTTATGTCCAGTGGTTTTGTCTTGGTCAGCAATAGTTGAGGTATTGTTATTTTTAGGAAGGGCCTTCAAGCATTCGGTTTTCCTATCATGAAGCCCGTCATTTACTTTTTCCAATGTAAAAGCCATAGCCGTTTATAGGTGTTTTACTAATTGATACCTTTTTGCACCAAAACGAGTTTTGCCTTGATAGTTTAATAGAGGAAGAAAACTGAACTCGGTAATATCCGAGTCTCAGGTGAGATTTTATCCCACGACCCTCCGAGATCAAGTCGGATACTCTAACCACTGAGCTACTGGAGACTCTATGGTGAGCAAGGGTCACTTTGTGGGTCTTGACTGGAACCGTATCGCGCGCCTACGCAGCCAAGTAGAGATTGGCAGATATGAACTCATTAAGAGTACCGCGCTGTCACATTAGGGAGTTTACGAAACCACGACGGCAACGGCAACGCGAACGTCGCTAAACAAAAGGTTTAATGAGCAGAACAATGGTTCTGCACGTGCGTTATAACCCATTGTACATTTCTTTGCCGTCCTCTGCAAAACAACAACGTGAAATGACCAAATTCTGCGTTGTCTGAAGAACGTGAGCTAGGACAGCTAATTTTTTAAAATTCTATTTCAAATTTATTGCGGTGTCCCAGATTCAGTTTCGCGATAGCTTGGACAGTGATAAACAAAGTAAATGACTCAAGAGTATCCCGAGATTCGTAGGTAAAATATAAATTCATTTTTTAATCGACGTTGTCGTCGGCGTCGCCGTAGTAGCTTCTTAAACTCCCTATTAAGCATATCTAGACGCGGCCGACCACACTCCAAAGTGAGTTTATTAAAGAAAGAACATCATGACGATATTTTGTGTTTCTCCATATTTTTACATTTCACTGATCATGTTGTTAAATAGATAGAGGATATTACATGACCGCGCGTGGATATGAATTTTATCTTCGAGTGTTCAACTCGCTGCGCTCACTCGTGAGATGTCGAGTTGAACACACCCATTCTCCCTCGCCGTTTTTACACTCGCTCCAGACCAAACAAAGAAAACAAAAAAGTCAACACAATATCCCTAACCCTAACAATAGCTACAAAACATAGAAAAAGTTCACAGGTTCTTACACCGAGGGAAAACTACAATTCTTCCAATTTATTGCAAATTGAAAAATAACAAATTCGTTTCCAAGTTCTTTACCTTTTTTTTGAAGCCGATCTCTGCGACTTCGGAGAATTTTTACTCCAAGAACGATTTTTTCCATATCACTAAGATCCTTTGGGGCTACTTTGGAAGCTATGATCCATCGGCACATGGTCAATAGACCTCTTTAGCTTGGGTTGTTTGTTGCCCCGTTTCAGAGCATGTCATGACACTCTTGAGAATTCTTGCTCTCATATTCAAATTGTAACCTGTGTATAAATTAATAATTTTAAGATGGATAAAGGCGCAGTTCTCTTGAGATTCTTGCTCTCAACCTCAAGAGGTCAAAGCCGGAGGCGTATCAAACTTAATTGCACGTTTTTCTGCTGACACCTAACTCCCACTGGGAACGGGCACAACATATATCACCATGCAGTTGATTTGATTCAAGTCAGTCCGCACATTGATTCGCACAGTGGAGTAACGCCTTATCAAGCCTCAAGTTTAACGGTAAGTTTCAAAGTCATTCCTTGATGCTTCTCTGTTTCTGTATGAAAATAACAGTTTATTCAACATCAGTTATGCATGGTTTAGTATCTAAAACTACCCAACAAATAAGAGATACACGACCGTCATTCCATTAAGGGTTGACGAGTGTTCTGCAGGACTTTATGCTCGCGTCTCCAGTTTTCAGGTCTTTTCGTTCGGTTCGTCTTGTTTGGAGTGTTTCTAAGGCTGAACGTGTTCAAAATACTTGCTTAAAGTGCGTTAATCTCATTATTTATGCTTCATTCGAGTTTTAATATCTGCGCCACACCCTTCAGCTGGTTCTGTCCTCGTATACCGGTTCACAAGAGCCGCTACAAAGGACCATACAATACACAACAGCTAACCGATGACTCCTGAACAAAGAAAAAACAATGATTATTCCTTTGTGAACCCGTACACCAGGACAAAACCCTTCAGCTCTTCCCACGAAGACATTCCTTTGTCTCGTCACGGTTATGAACCAAAATAATGGTTGGCCAACGAAACTGACCTTCAGTCCTTGAGATCTATCGCAACGAGAGTGGAGGAATTTTTAAAAGCTTCAAATCGAGCAAGAAAAAATCGCGAAGGGAGAGAAACTTGATGACGTGTCACAATGGAGCCTCGCAATTGAAGCCGAACAAACATCTGCCGATGAGAACGTCGCGTACTTGCGAAAGTGGTTAACCGAATACAAGCAAAAAGAAAGCCTTTCAGAAAAGGAGGGACAACAAGTCCTTCTAGAGCAATCAAGGAAAGATCAGCCTGAGTTTGAACGTACATAACTGGAGATAAGGCTAGCCTACGAGAAGAAAATCGAGGAGACAAAAGGAAACCATGCGAAGACCACGGAACCGACATCAGGTCAAGCCGCGAAGACCGCCAAACTTCCTAAGCTTGTCATTACAAGGTTTAGGGGCGAACTAACTAACAGATTGGCCCCGGTTCTGGAGTCAATTTGAAACCGAGATCGACAAGGCAGAAATAGCTGGCGTGACGAAGTACTCTTACTTAAAGGAACTCGTAGACCCGAAGATACGAACAGAAATCGACGGCTTGCCTTATTCATCAGAGGGATACGAGCGCGCGAAGAACATCCTGACAAGGAAATATGGCCAAACAAGCGAAGTCGTGAACGCCTACGTGGAAAACATCATATCTTTACCGACGATTGGTGGAACACAGCCAGCCAGAATCCACGATTTCTACGAGAAGCTTCTTTTCAATGTGCAATCGTTAGAAACAATGGGGAAACTGCGAGAGGTGAATGGATATGTGCGAATGACTATTCACAAGCTACCAGGGATAAGAGGGGATCTTGTGCGAACAGACGAATCTTGGCGAGAATGGAATTTCCCAAAGTTAGTGGATGAGCTCCGGAAATGGACGGAAAGAAACCCGATCCAACCTAAGCAAAGTGACAAGCCCTGGCGTGACAAGAATTTTCAAGCCCTACAGCAGAGAGATGGCAGAAATCGGGGATGCGTTTATTGCGAAAAACAAGATCACAGATCGGTTGACTGCAAAACGGTTGCCACTGTCGACGATCGCAAAAGAGTGCTTAGCAACAAACGCCTCTGTTTCAATTGCACCGGGTACAAACACAGAGCTGAAGATTGCAAGAGCCGTTCCTTGTGCCAGATTTGTCAGAGGAAGCACCACACCTCCATCTGCAACAGTGTTAGTAACCAGCTGATGACAGCGACTTCATTGCAAAGATCAACTGTGATCTATCCGGTCGTCGTAGTGGAAGTGATGGGAGTCAAGTGTCGTGCGTTGTTAGACACCGGCGCCGGAAGTTCGTATGCTTCAGCAGCGCTACTTGATCGCTTAAGGATCCGTCCTCATCAAAGAGAAGTACGTCAAATCGAAATGATGATGGGAGTGGTTACTAAGCCTATGGAGATCTTCAAGGTACAGATAAGTTCACTGAAGGGCGATTTCCTCCTCGAAACGGAAGTGACTCTGGTAAACAAAAAACAGCTGTTATCCCTGGAAAATCCTTGCTACCAGCAGGTCCTGGAAAAGTATGACCACTTAAAAGGAGTGAAAATGGACGATATGGACACAAAGGATTTCCTGCCAGTGCACCTTATCTTGGGAGTGTGTGACTATACCAAGATTAAGACCGAGACCGCACCTCTTATTGGAGCTGCGGACGAGCCTATCGCCGAGAAAACCAAGTTTGGATGGACTACTATTTCACCAGGCAAGGAAGTGGACCTATCTCCAATGTTTCTGACACAAACATCGACGGTAGATTACGACAACTTGTGCAGACTGGACGTACTTGGACTCGCGGATTGTGCAACTGGTGACCAAGACGAGGTGTATTCAGAGTTCAAGGAACAAATTAGACGCGACGAAGAGGGTTGGTACGAGGCTAGCCTTCCATGGAAAGGGAACCACCCACCTCTGCCAAGCAACGAAGCAGGAAGTCTTCGCTGGTTAACTGGGCTCGTAAAGAAACTACGCAGCCAGGGAATAATAGACCGTTATGATCAAGTGATCCAAGACCAAATCAAGGCTCGAGAGAATTAGCGGACCTGCAACTGGGCAGCATGAGTTCTACATTCCTCACAAAGCAGTGGTACGCGACACAGCAGAAACAACCAAGCTTCGAGTAGTTTATGACGTATCAGCAAGGGCCTACTCTGGTGCGCCCTCACTAAATGAGTCTTTGAATCCTGGCCCACCTCTTCAGAACAAGCTCTGGAGTGTCCTAGTTCGTTCTCGGTTTCATCCAGTGGCAGTTGCAGGAGACATCAAGCAAGCTTTCCTGCAAGTCCGAATCAAAGAGCTAGACCGCGACGCGTTAAGATTTCACTGGTTGAAGGACCCAAACAGTCAAACAGTGGAGACACTGAGGTTTACTAGAGCCCTCTTCGGCCTCACATCATCGCCGTTCCTCCAGGGAGGCGTAACTCATCACCTGTTGGACAGTTGTAGACAAACCCATCCGAGCATTGTCAGCGAGATTGAACGAAGCCTATACGTAGACGACCTGATCAGCGGTGGTCCTACAAGTGAAAAGGCAAAAGAAATCAAATCAGCTTCTCAGATCGTATTCGCCAAGGGCACCTTCGAGCTCCATAAATGGCATTCGAATGTGAAAGAGTTGGAATCAACCGTTTCCGAACCAGTCTCCATCGAGGAAGAAACGTACACAAAGGAGCAATTAAACGTCCCCAGAAGAGAAGGAGCTACCCTGCTCGGTTTGCCATGGGACAAGCAAAACGATACTATCGGCGTGAGTTTTCCACAAGAGAAGGCTGACCCCAGCAAACGAGGAATTTTAAGCAAAGTGGCGAGGATCTTTGACCCACTGGGATTGGCGTCTCCTATCTCTTTGAGCGGTAAACTCCTCTACCGTGACGGGTGTGACGCCAAGCTAAACTGGGATACAGAGCTACCAAGCAAGTTGCTGCAGAATTGTACCCAATGGGAGGAGCGACTTCCCAAACAGCTTACAGTCCCGAGGTCCTTAGCAGCCTATCAAGAGGACATTCAGTCAATCGAGTTGAACGCCTTTGGTGATGCCAGCAGTAAGGGCGTAGCCGCGGCTGTATATGCTGTAGTCGTTCAAGAATCAGGCGTAAATCAGGGGCTTGTGGCAGCGAGAGCAAGACTCTCCAAAAGGGGACTGACGATTCCTCGGCTAGAGCTGGTGTCTGGCCACAAGGCGGTGAATCTCTTAGCAAACGTGGTCTCAGCCCTGGGTGGATTTCCCCTAATAGAAAGGTACTGCTGGCTCGATAGCACCGTTGCCCTGCACTGGATCAGATCCCCAGGCACATATAAGCAGTTTGTGAGCAACCGCGTCGAGAAAATACAAGCACATTCAGAAGTGACCTGGCGGCACGTGGGGACCTCAGAGAACCCTGCTGACCTTGGAAGCCGTGGTGGAGTAGTGACAAATCATCCCTCTTGGTGCAACGGACCGAAGTGGTTGCAGAACAAAGCGTGCTGGCCTCCAGATATGGCTGGTTTGCAGTATCACGCAATCAAAAATAAATATCATAACCATTCAATGAATTAAGCCAGGAATCTTGGATGTGATAGATGAGTCTGTGCGGTTTTTCATTCGCGCGTTATTTGGAAAAGTGCTTCACCCCAATTTATAGAGCTTTGTATGGAAACGCCATGTTGGTGCCCTTCAGAGGGGCACCAACATGGCGGCCGTAAAACAACAGAAACATCTGTCGGTGAGTTTTACCATTAAAACTAAAAATCATTCCTCTAGAGTGCCGACACATTAAAAGTAGTACTTCTTCTATTGTAAAAACTGTTCAGTTTGCTAAAACGTGAGCGATAACTTCTCTTTTGACCTATGCGAAAGCCCTCTCATGCTGCCATTTACTGTCACGCAACTCAAAAACACTGAAATTCAAACGTCCTCTCTAACAAATTGAGAAGCCCTGTTGGGCTGAAACGTTGTAAAACGTCAAGTCATTAGAGGGTTCTTACATCTGATAAAACTAGAGCTGCAGAAGGATTCGTAATTTTTAGTTTTGGAAAATAATGACGTCACATGAAAACAAAGAATTGTGACCAAGGCATCAGACGAATCAATGGCAGAAGAGAAAGCAACGCGAGATGTCTTTGCTGTGGCGATAGCAACTACGGATGAGCTAGATACCCTTCTCGAGAAGTTTACCTACTGGAAGACGATGAGAATCTGTGCGTGGATAATACGGTTGGTCCACAACGTCCGTTCAAGGAAGATAAGAAGACTCAAGGGACCACTGACAACTGAAGAAACTAACAAAGCGAGAACCTTTTAGGTGAAAAGAGTCCAGACCAGAGCCGCAGCAGATAAACATTATCAAGAAGATCGGTTACAGCTCAATCTACAGCCAAACCAAGACGGCATATTGGAATGTCGAGGCAGAATCCAAGGGCATTTCCCGGTGTATTTGCCCGATAGTCAGCGCTTCACGGAGAAACTCGTAACACAATTTCATCTCGGAACGCTCCACGGGGGAGTTGTCAGTACCATGGCAAAGGTTCGAGACCTGTACTGGGTTCCGCGCCTAAGAAGAATGACCAAAAGAATCGTGAAGAGTTGCCACGGCTGTCGGCGGTTTCAAGTACGGGCATTTTCATCCCCGCCCCAGGGAGACCTCCCAAGGGATCGGACGGAAGGTCAAACGCCCTTTCAAGTCGTCGGTGTCGATTACGCGGGACCGTTGAAGTATCGTAAGAACACGAAGACAGAGGGGAAGGCGTACGTGTTGCTGTATGCCTGTAGCCTGACACGAGCTCTCTTCTTGGATCTACTGCCCAACTTGGAAACTAAAGAATTCCTTGCGAGTTTCAAGTGCTTCATCGCCCGACGCGGGAGACCTCGAAAAGTTTACTCCGACAACGGAAGAACCTTCGTTGGTGCCGCCCAGTGGATTAAGCAAGTGATGCAAGACGAGAAGTTCCAGAATTTCCTCGCCAACCAAGGGATTAAGTGGCAGTTCAATTTGAGTCGTGCACCTTGGTGGGGAGGGCAATTTGAGAGAATGGTGGGACTCGTCAAGGGAGCTCTTCACAAGTGCATTGGAAACGGCCTGCTGTCCTGGACTGAACTTAAAGAGGTACTGTTGGACATAGAAGTAGCACTCAACAACAGACCACTGAGTTACGTGGATGAAGACATTCAGCTACCCATCTTGACCCCGAGTTCCTTTCTGTATGGTCAACCGAGCATGCTTCCAGAGTTAGAACCTCATCACGTCCAGGAACATGACCTGCGGAAGAGAGCTAAGTATTTGAGGAAGTGCAAGGATGCGCTATGGTCACGCTGGACAAAGGAGTACCTCCGCGGACTGAGAGAGAGACACCGGCTGAAGCACAAGGGAGACGTAACCTATCCATCCAAGGGAGAAGTCGTTATCATCAAATCAGAAGAGAAGAACCGAGCACAGTGGAAGTTAGCAGTCGTTGAAGACCTAATCACCGGCCGTGATGGAGTGATTCGTGGCGCAAAGCTAAAATCCGGAAAGTCGCATCTGGAACGCCCGATTCAGCATCTGTATCCTCTTGAGTTAAGCTGTGACAAATCAGTACAGACCCCACCAGTGACCCTGAATGCAGACGCACCAGTCTACAGGCCGCGAAGGGATGCTGCAGCGGCAGCTAGATTTCGTATCCAGGATATAAACGACAATGAACAATGAACAATTAACAATGACTGAACAATGCATATATCGATGATCATGTCTGATTTTCCAGCTGTTTAAGTTTTGTGGACATTTGCTCTCTCGAGGCAAATGGGGGGAGGGTGTCGGAAATCGTGTGATTACATAATCAGACCTATTTTTACGCGTTTAGAATTGATTGTTTAGTTGATCGGAAAGGGCGGCCATCGTATCTGTCATCGTTAGTAACTGTAGCCAACGAAAGAAAATATTGTACGATTTGTTTTGTCTTTTGTTCAAGTGAATCTAGAGAGTGTTGTAATCGAACTCGGGACTTGTGAGGCAGAATATATACGTTCAAAATTCTATCGTGAGTGAGTGATTTTTAGCGCGAGTTTCATCGGGAAAACATTGTGTTGTCAGGCAATAATCTAATTCCCAACATTTTTACGTCAGGTTCAGGTTCAACTACTTCATGATAAACGGTTACTTATTTAGTCGTGATAAACGGTTACCAGCCCATGACTGCAATAACCGAACCCTAATTTGCCCAAGCAGCGGGCGATCTTATGTATAACTTAAATGCATCAGATTTCCAACGACCAAGACCCCGAATCTGCGCGTCAGACATGCCGTTTTCAGCTGCCAAACTAGCTGCACCAATACGAAAGGAGTGCGATTTGTAACTGGAACAGTCTAAATCACAAAAGGCAAGGGCTCCTTTGAGCTGCCGCGTAAAGACCTCCGTTTTGACGGCTGAGCCGTCAGCTAGGCAAAAAAGTGGACCAGAATTGGATCCTCTCACCCGGCACCAGCGTTGTAAGAAATGTTTTGATTGCGTGACGTGTTGTTTTACAGCTTTGAGAAATCGTTACTCATATTTTTATGTTGCTAAGTGATTTAACTATCGAATTTCGAATCATGTCATAATAGATAGATTTTCTTGGAGCACCTACGTGGGAGCGACAGATCTCTTCGATTGATTGTGAAACATTCTAGGGTTTTATATAGGCATTAAATATGTTATTTGTTCAACGCGAGTCTTCAGTGTCACAGGGAATTGAGGCCAGTATTTAGATTCCCCACAGCGTAGTAAAAATTCCACAGGACAGAATTGTACAGTCGAGTCTCTGTGAATAATTATGGAAAAAGGACGTCCGGTTGTGTCATGTTTATAATCCGAGATGACAAGTTTGGCGGCCTGTACTTCACTCCGTGATTTTAGAAAAGACAGGGGCTGAAACTGCAGAACGGAATGTCGTCGCTCGGGGGTGTTGATCGTTAGTTCACCTACTCGAAAAAATCCATAAAAAGCCACGAAAAACATTGTTTGGAATAATAAAATGTGATAGGCGGGCGTGATGGTGTTACTTAACCCTCGGACGTACAAGCAAACTCATACCCCCACCGTGGTACAAGGGGGGGGGAGGAGCCCCTCCCTTGGGTTTTTGTTGGGTTAAGATACTTTGAAAAGGTGATACCACCAATAGATAGCCTGTTATGTCGTCTACACGACTAGGTTAATATTATGGGTTACATATGCAAATTGCACCGCTGGGGGCCTATGACGTCATTCAAAATGGCGGATTTGTTGTTATTTTTCACTTTTTTCAGTCTTAAGTTGGTTTTTCTTGACAAAATTAAAAGTTTTACTCGCAAATACAGTTTTAAACAGCTGAACATGTAAAATATGTTAATGTAACTTAACGTTGCGTTATAACTGTTTTAGGCCCAGGAAAAGAGCCTTAAAGCTTAAAAAAAAAATGTCTTCTAAATCGGAGCAACAACACCTCACTTCTCTTTTTAATATCTCATGCATCTACCGGTCGATTTTCACCAAATTTTTACAAAAGGTGTCTTAAGGATAAACGAACAGCTATTGAAATGGAGAGATGTGCAGAGAAAATCCACACGAAAGAATCTTTAAAAAACCTTAGAGGGTCCATCCCCCCTCCCCCCCCATTGTACGTCCGAGGGTTAAAGCCAGCACCAATTTATGCAATATAGAGGGAGTGATAGGCAACCTTACATCCGGTTTCGAGCAGAGCCTGCTTTGGGCAGTCATAATCTTTTGGACAACAAATGCTTTGGTGGAATCAGAGAAAGATCCAATTTTATGGACATAGCTCAAGGCAGAAATGTAAGTCGAAATGGTAAAAGGTGCCAATTTCTTGGCCGATAAATAGGCCACAAAAAGAACTATATCACTGACGCTTAGTGGAAGCTGTGGGAAAGCTGTGCCACAGTATCTGGTGGAAAATTCTGAGAAATGATCCCATGC
>BLAZ01000296.1:2153549-2156049 GCA_014633955.1 Acropora tenuis | reverse complement strand
AAGGCGAACAAATACTCAAAACTCAATGTTATTCATGCTATTTTCTCTTCTTGAAAAGAAAGAAAACTCGCAAAGGACCACTATGTTTACTGGAAAGGCTTTTAAACAGTAAACAATGCAAGTTTCAAATATTGTAAAGTTACTATTTGTCAGATTTTCAGTGGGTAAAAGTTCCCCAAGAACAACATGTCTCTGCAAAGATATTGTTATAATTCTGTTACATGGAGTTTTAGAAAAAAACAGTGTGACAAAGCACAAAACCCAACTTGGCCTCTTGATAATCCAAACTCAAAGTCTTAACCTTGAAAACCGTTAAACTTTAAATTAAATTACTTTTCTTATCACTTGATCAAATGCAAGATATATATTCAGTGCTTTAATGACCAGTAGTTAGTCTACAGTAAATAAGATAAAACCATAAAATCGACTACTTCACGAAAACATTCTCTAGATTTTTTAATGTAGTGCGAAAACAAACAGGAGCAAATTTGGAGACCTTTTCTTAACCCTTTCCCGTCCGAGAGGTTCCCCATTGACGAGTAAAATCGTCTGGCGTTAGACAGAGTAAAATCTATAAGTGCCCTGAGCACTCATTCGAAAGGGAAGGGGTTAAAGGGAAGTTCGCAAAAAGGCCAAGCAATGGTTTGCTTTCACCTGGAGTTTACTGTCTGTATCTGAGAGTGTTGAAAATTACAAGCGTGAAGACATTGATTCTCCTTTCTGGATAAAAATGTAAAAGTAATGATGGCTTGCCAACCTTGAGAATGTGTATAGCTAAACGCCCAAAAGATATTAGGTGCCAATGCTCACCCACTGTTTAACTGAAAAGACTGAATGCTGTTCCTGGCAATTTTTCAATCGTTGTGTCTAAAGGACCATTCCATACTCTTACTAGAGAGTGAAGGTTAGTGCTTACAAGTCTTACTGTTTTAGCCTTTAAGCCATTGTAGACATGAAGGCAATGCACAAGTTTACGTACACTGTAATTTTTCAACATTTGTACTTGAATGTCACGTCGGAATTAATTTGACACTGGTGTTGATTTGTTGGTGTTGGCTTATTTGTTACATTATAGCCTCAGGGTCATGTTTTCCAGTTTCATTCAACCGCATGCAATTTGAAGACTACTTTTGTACAAGTTCCTTTTTTAACGCTCTGTGAATGACTCAACAGCATCAAGCCAAATTCTAACATGACAGTGAGCCAAAAATTAAGAAATCTGTCATCCATGCAATTTTCTCTTCATTGAAATGAAGTAAAACTTTCAATGGGCCTACACAAACAGTTACAGATTTAAAATATTATTAAGTTATATTTATCATTTTTATAATGACAAAAAAAAAAGGATCTCGATTTAATAGAGCAGAACTGAGCTATCTAAGCCAAATGATGGAATGTTTTTTTTTTCTCTTGGTCAAGTTATTAAACTGTTTCGTAGAATGTTTCTACCTCGTTTGCTGTAAAATATTGGTTTCCCGTCAAAAATGGGTCTTCTCTAATCCCTGAGGGCACAGTGTAGGCGTAACCAAGCTTTTCATGAGAATGACTGTTCACGTTGGCATTGTTAGCAATGTAAAGGTCCCAACCACTTCCAAACGAAGGACCGAAGGCTGCATAATCTACCATTGACCATGAACTTCCTTTGTCAAATTGAGGAAGTGTGCGTGGGTCATTGGCTGGGTTTTTCAGTGAAAAAAGGAAGGCCTTTGGATCATTCTTGCCGCTGTTTGCACTTTCTAAAAGAAAAATGAAGTGAGAAGTGTTGTATTTGAGATATTTTAGTCAATTTACTTAATCGTTTAATTCTCATCACATTCCGGCTAATGTTTAAAAAGTGCGTCTCTATATTTATCGCAGCTTCTTTTTAGTGTTTCTATTTGAGAGTAGTGGAATATGCAGCAAATTTAGTTTCTATCTTTGCAACCTTTGTAATATTTTAGTTGCGGTGAAATGAATGAATAGCTTATGAAAAAATTGTGTTAAAATAATAATAACTGTCAAAACCCAAGGAGGCAATATGGTACTGAGCCTCCGCGGGATAGAGAAGGTGAAAAAAACATTGCAGTATACTTTCAAGAATCGATGTCGATTTGCTGAAACCCGGTGCGCAATAATAATGATAATCATAATCTAATCATTATATTAATAATAATAAAAATAATAATAATGATAATAATACGTGACTAACCCTCTGCCTTTGAAAACCCTGCGAGCTGTCGAATTCAGAAAGTAGAAAGGTGCCTCTAGTTGGCTCAGTGTTATACCTCCAAAAGAAATGAACCTCACTCTTAACAAGAGGGAGTTTAGCGGCGCAATTAAGTTGAGATATGGTTGGGAATTTAATGACATCCCAACGGTGTGCGTCTGCGGGGACTTGCTTGATGCTGACCATACTATGATTTGTATGCGTGGAGGCTATATTATACAGCGGCACAACGAAATTCGAGATCTCGAGGCTGAAATTCTGCAAGCGGTGTGTACTGACGTTGAGATAGAGGCG
>BLAZ01000296.1:2125491-2127991 GCA_014633955.1 Acropora tenuis | reverse complement strand
TATCCCCACCCCACGTAGGAAAGGTCAAATTCCCCACTCCCCAGGCAAGAGGATAGATAGTCAAATGCCGGGGTTTGGCCGGGGAAAAGGCGAAGGGGGGGATGTTGAAGTTTCGATTTGATCAGTGCATAATATCCACGATCAAGCAAAAATGGCTTAAACCGCATCGGATCTGGAAAATAACCACACAGGAAAGAAACTACCCACAATGGCAACAAGGTTAGGTCTTTTAGACAGAATTTTTTTTTTTTTTATATATATAATTATCTTCTTTAAGGTAAAGGTAAAGTAAAGGTAAAGTCACTTTATTTAACGTCGGTAGTTCCTTCAGCTACGAGACTGGTATTAATGAAAGCCGACGGTGCACCCTTTACCCCGTACCACTGTCAGTGCTCCGTTTTACGGGTATTCAAAGCTATGGCTACACGGATCAGTGGAAAGTCGAGGCAGAGGTTGAAGTCACTGAAGATCGAACCGGAGACCTATCGCTCAGAAAGCCGCGCACTAGCCAACTGAGCCACCACTGCTCCTCGATAATAAGCCTTTTGTTGGGATTCCCATACAAATCCATATATTTTTGTAGGCCATGGTCACACTGAGCTTGTGGCGCCTGTGAATATAACCTTCTCGCGGCTTCTGACGACATATTGGTTGGGGGGCAGACACAGCTTAATCAAATTACAGTGAAAGTATGGGAATTTTGCCCCCTTTGAACCATTTGACTGTTATGGATAGCAAAAATACTTCTCAAAAAGCAGTTCTATTGAGATTATTTTAATGAACTATGGTGATCAGAATCAAGGTATAACGACCATTAACAAAATTCGTAAATTTCATGTAAACCCTCGCAATCAAAATTATGCAAACTCCAGCGAAATTTGAAGCGACTTGGAGAGATTTGTAACATCCAATATAATAACAGGTTGCGCCTGGTGCAATAATCTAGTTTTCCGTTGAGAGAATTATATTAATGAAAAGACTAAGATTATTTGATTTTTTTTTTTAATCTACCGCTTTGTAGCGGGGTTACATAGGTCACGTTAAATTAGGCCAAATCCTATGCATGCATTGTATCCTAAGCCGTGTTTGCCCTCCAACCAATATGGCGTCAACAACAAGGCTAACAACAGACAAGACACAAAATAGCAATTATAGGAAGAGGTTTCGCCAAAACAATCAGTATACCAATTAATGTTTGCGCAGTGTTAGGTTCTTTAAAGCGCTCTTTGAGCCCCAAGGGACAAAAAAAGGGACAAAAGTAGAATGAGTTCTATTTTGTCTATTTTCCAAAGAGCGCTATGATTTACACTTTGATAGATATTGTAGATATTGCTGAATACTGAAAAATCATATTTTGCTTCCTTTTGAACTTGCAATGAACACACGCGTCTTGCATAAAATTAAGCTTCAGAGTTCAGTCTTGGACGTTAATAACTCGGCCATTTAGTGTTGAGGTCATGCAAATCATTCAAAGGACAGAAACAACACTGTCTCTACAAACAGAGTTAAGTCACAAGTCATCCTTGATAAATTACAAAAACAAGGCATTGCAAGATCATTTTCAACAACTTTGTGCCGATAAATATGCAGATCAAAGAAAAGTCTGGCGTACGATCAAACCTCACATTACTTCACGCAACAATAAACACAACAGGCGCATTGTTCTGAAGGACAAAGATAGAATCCTTTAAGCGAAGACAGGTGGCTGAAACTTTGAATAACTCTTTTACAAGCTTTGGTCGTACAGAACAAAGAAATTCGGGTGCGAATAGCACACCAGACCTTTCTCACCTACAGGAAAATTTAACAGCCAAACCTCTATAGTTTTTAGAGAAAACAAATCCAGTAAGACTAAAAGAACCGATGTTGAAAGCCAAAACGAACAAGGCAACAGGTTATGATAATATCCTTTAAGAGCAATCAAGGAGTCAGCCGAAATACTATGCTACCCTTTTAGTGAACTTTTTAACGATATCCTGGAGAATTTCAGGATACCTCAACAATGGAAACTCGGTGAAGTCTCACAAGTTTTCAAGAAGGATTGTTGCCTAACGAAATCAAATTTCGGATCGTTAACTACACTACTGTCCTTGTAGAAAATCTTCGAAACGCTAGTGTCCGATATGGTATGAGACGGTATATGCATGAAATTGGAATACTGCGGAATAATGAAAAAGAATTGTTGATTACGTAAGTTAAGGGTCACTCTGCAACCAGGTTGACGATCAGACATGATAGTTTACGGATGCAGATCTGGTTTGGGTAATTTTGAAGACCCAATTGAATGATGACTCCAACGAGTGTTCCGAGACCAATACAATAGACCTTCTCACGGTTTCTGAAGCCATATTGGTTGGGGGGCAAACAAGGCTTAAATTACAGTGAATATGTTGGAAGTTTGCCCCCTTTGACGCTCTGACGGTTGTGGAGAGCCAGAATACTGCTCTAAGAGCACTTCTATTGAGATTATTTTCTTGAACTATGGCGATCAGAATCATGC
>BLAZ01000296.1:2099210-2105076 GCA_014633955.1 Acropora tenuis | reverse complement strand
CAAGTTTTTAGCAAAAAGTTGCAAAAACTATGGCATTTTGTGAAAAACCACCAAAACGTGTCGATCTCGCCAAAACTAGCAACTTTTTTGTGCAAACTACAATGTCTTAGGGTTTTGACCAAATTTTTAGCAAAAAGTTGCAAAAAGTATGGAATTTCAAGAAGGATTGAAAGCTAGCAGCAGTAAACTGAATAGCAATAGGTATCGTCAAAAAGATAGAATGCGAATAAATCATGGGAAGCATCGCCAACAATTCCGGTCATGAAAAGTCCGCGTGCATTCAATGGTATTTGCTGTGAGTTCCAAAATGACAGTAGGCTACCAACAACTTAGGCTGCGTTTTCACGAACGCGGTTTCATATCGATACGGTTTCACGGTTTCAAAACCGCATCGTAATCGATGCGGTTTGGAAATGTTTACACGGAACCGTTTTCCTACAGTTTACGTCATGCCGAAGTCATCACAGACCAAAGGCATCTGGGCAAGAAAGAATCGACCATTTTATTCTTTTCAGCATGGCGAAAAGTACATCTCTGTTCACCTGGACTGACGACGAGGTCTCATTCCTTTTAAAAGTAACTAATGAATACAAAGTCAGTAAAACGGATGAGGGTGTTGATTGGGAATCGTTCCAGAGGAAATATAGAGATATTTTAGATCGCTTCAGAGAAGAAAAGCAAATGTGATGTGATGTGACTAAACTTCGTGCAAGATTCACCATTTTGAGTCAAAGAATGCAAATATCGCGCCTTAATGGTAACCGTACTCAAATCAATGCGGTTTCGCTGTTTACATGACAGATAAAACCGTATCGTTTTGAATACGCTCCACTTTTGGCAGCGTTTTCAAATCGGTGTCGTGTAAACAGAAGGCGTAACTGCATCGAAAACGATGCGGTTACAAATGAAACCGCGTTCGTGTAAACGCTGCTTCAGTAATTTTTCGTCTGCTATGTTGTATGAAACCACAAGAAAGAGACAAGAAGTTTATAAAAAGACTTCTAAAGTACAAAGGATAATTTAGTGCCGAAAACTCCAGGACATGAGTATTTAAAAGGAATGCGGGCAAGTCAGCTCATTGGCCTTTTTTGCATTAAAAATTACCCAAGCTCTAGTGGTTAAACTTTATTCCTAGTGCTTACAAGGATCATGAGTATTTGGTTAAAATATCAGAAAATTTACTTAAAATGCGTGGTAGATTCTCATGCGGAACTTGCAACCAAAACAATTTTGGAATCGCGCGTTATTTTTCCCGGGTCATCTTGCCCCCCTTTAACTGCTGACCGTGTTCACTGCACTACAGCTATCCCAGAATCACAAGGGGAATGGTTTCTAGCTGAAAAATTTGACACGAAGTATGTGGGACAGTATGTGGTAGTTCGCGAGATTTATCGGTAAAAAAGAAAAAAAAAGGAAGTGCATTCTCGAAATCGCATAAAGAAAAAGGACTCATAGCTTGGAAACGCTATACTCTGGTTTATTCTGTTTTCTAGCATATTTGCGAGGGAAAATGCAGAGGTTGAAAGACATGTCTGATCTTCAAATCTAGTTTTTAATAAAAAGACGGTTTACGGCATGGATCAAGTCCGGCAAACTGAAAACCGAACTTTGAGGAGGACCAATGCAACTTTAATTTTTGGGATTTGTATCGTTTTGCCGGCTGTCAAGATGAAGGCTAAATAACAATTATTCCATGAGCCCGCGTTGGATATGAAGTGATAAAATAACCAACGAGCGCGTAGCGCGAGATGGTTATAATCACTTCATATCCAACAAGAGCGAATGGCATCATTGTTTTAGTAAATTCTCAAACCGGGTTTTGCCGCCGATTTTTATTTTCACAATTTTACAAAGCGTCCGGAAAGAGCATACAACTTCTGGTCAGACGCACCCCGACTCCCGCCATCACCTGATTATTACATAACAAAAAGCTGAATGAAAGTGACAGCTACGCAAACGACAATCTGTCGTTAACTTGTGGCGAAAACCAAGGTCGAATTATTTAACCGGTGAAATACAAGGTAAACAGACGATTTTGGAAGTTTTCAAGTGTGAAGAAAGTGTTCAAAGTTTAGAAAGATTTTCCGTATGACGAAAAACTCCGACTAATGGCTCATAGTCGCAGTTTTTTAGCCAATCTAAAAGTTAGAAATGCAATAGTCGGAACTGAGAATTTACTGAAGTGGCGATAGACCACATCAATTTCAAGCCAAGGTATTTTTAAGCCATTTCGTAATTTTTTTTGCCCTAACCACCTAACTTTGCTTGTTACATAAGGCATCTGGTCCGCCAAATGTAGAAAATTTTTAAACTTTGCTTATATTTTCAAGACTTTTTCACTACTTCGCACATTTCTCTGTAAAATTGGCAGCCATCTTTCTGTACATTTTTGTCTGTGACCACTGCCTTACTTATCTTTCAGAAGGGTAAAGAATATGGTAACTCTTTAGAGAAAGTTACAATTTACCACTGACTTTGAAGTCAGGGTTTCAGGTCTCACGTCTACATATATATTAGGGAGCTTAAGCACGCGCGTTTTTGAGACGCGGACGACAACCAGAAGAGAACATTTCGCGTGCCAGGACGCTGGCGTCTCCCAGATTTTCCTACTAATCATTCCGGATGGAGAAAAGGTACTTAGCAATATAAATGTGGTTGTATGAAGACAAGTTAGAAGGTCCCTAATTAGCAAAATCCAACTGGTGGTCTATTATCAATGCTGCATTCTGATTGGTCGAGCTATTACTAGGCTATATGTTACAGCCCACTGGTAGCAAAAAGCACCCGCCATATTTGCAATGTTTCGATGGCAAAAAAGGATCAAATTCTAGCTTTAACTAGCGCATCATGTTTTGTCTCAATATTTTTTTGATCAACTAGTTGGATTTTACTAAAACAATTATTCCTCTCAACCTCATGGCCTCTGAGTCAATAGTCCACTCGGCCTTTGAGCTCACGGGCTACTGACTCGGAGCCCATTCGGGCTTAAAGAATAATTATTTAAATATAAGTGGTATACCAACATCAGTAAATCTGCAAAAAAAAACTTTTCTTAGATTATGAGCTGCAATTCTATTTACATATGCCACATTTACCTGATGGTCTTAACCTGTATATTTGGATCACCACTTTGGTTCAAAAAAGCGACGAAAATCAATGGATCCTCATAATCTTCCTTCGACCTCTCCCATTTGTTGGTCTTGGAGTGGAGGATGTCATTGGTGTTGTAAAGCATATTTATGGACGTGATTACCAAAATTGTTGAAGAAGGCATCTCGGAAAGCATAAGTTGTGTTTGTTAATTGACCAATACTGAAAACACCAGATTCTTATTTGGTCCAAGTTAAAAAAAGCTTTGGGTCCAGCACTTTGATAACTTGGATTTGCATGCAGCCCTACATGATGCCAAGTCAGATCCGTATCTGACCAGTGGCTTGATTACTTTTTTTTATGCACTTTCCACGCTATAAACTGCGAGGATCATTAACCTTCATTTCTATTCACAATTCTAATGATGTATTCATGTATTTACATCATAGATACAGATCTGCATGTACTTTCCATTAACCTTCCAACCCATGTCATTGGGGAGAATCTTTTCTTCACGACCGAGTCAGAAGGGCAGTGGGTCTATTTTTGATTAGACGTCACAATCTACTTTGTATTCATGTTTACAAAGAGTTAATTTTGAAGTAAATCAGTTTGTGACGTCAACTCAGGAATAGACCCAGTCCCCTTCTGACTCGGTCGTGAACAAAAGATGCTTGGTTTTTGCAAGTTTTGAAGCCTATAAAATGGCAGGATTTGTAAGAAGAAAGAAAAAAATGGCCGCAATGCGTTTGGAATAGGTGGAAGGTTCATTTTACTGCAAAAAAATGTTTCGGGAGTAAAGGCACTTTAACTCGAAGACTTCCAAAGTTCTTCAAAAAGCCAAGGAAAAGTAATCAAACATGAACCAAAGTTTGGCATTTAGGGCGAATTCGATAATTTTTATTAAAAGTTGAGAGTCCTATTTGTAGCCTGCGTCAACTACCACTTGTTGCTCCTGTTTATTTCACGATGGTACTAGAGCAATACAAATTAAAGTAAGATCATCTGGCTTGCACCCAGTAGGCTGGCATCTCTAGAGCACTGTCATCGTTCTTGTCATCATCGCATAGGGGCCCGCCTTGATGATTCTCTGTCCATGCGAACAAATGAGACTATGCGGGAATATATCAAGAATTAACTCAACGAAAGAAACGTGGGGGAAATTATGATACGGAAAACGTCTTGAGTTAGATAGGCTTGTTCCAGATACGATATGTTTTGAATGGATTTCCGATACTCGACTTTGACCAAGGTTGACAAATAAAATGAAATAACAGTAATTGTATGTACAAGCGCTGGTATTATTGTTGCATCGACTGGATCCATATGCAATCATAAGACACAGGGGCAACCCTCAACCGGGAACTTCTCTAGTTACATGATGTTGTAATAATGTCATTTGAAATTCATTGCGATGTGGAGGTAAACAATATCGATAAGTGTTGCAATTCTTGATATGGTTGTTATTGAAAGCATCGTATTCCGTTGTAAATAAAGTCTATCAGGGCAGTTTTGGTATCTGAATAGGGAATCTTGAGCAGCAACGACGGCCACGGCAACGAAAAGGTCACTTGAAAACAAACATTTCGGAAATGGTGACTATTTTGTGATAATTGCTTATTTGTCGCATCGTTTATTGTTGACAAAGATGTTAATTGACTGGTAGAGGCGCCGTTAGAGTAAAGATAGAGAATGAAAGATTTATTGTTGTGTGTTCACGTTGTTGTTAAAAGTATAAATTTGGAAATTCTGCGTTGTTATTTGGCACACTACGTCAGAAATAAAAAATAAAAATGAAATTAGAGAGCTTCAGATCCGAGAACGACAACGAAGACGAGTAATAGTTCGTTTTCTCGGTCTTAGTCCGCATGAGTAGTTGTCTTTGACATGTAACGCAGGCGGGAAGCTCGTTGTCGGCCCTTGCCGCTCGTCGACAACGAAATTTTGAGTAAAAGTCGTTTTCACGAGAACGAGGTTTGCAAAGGTCAGTTTTGTACTTCCAACTCATCAAAAATCATCGACGTCTTTTTCATCGAGTGTGTCATCCATAAACAGCATTTTAGCAGTCGTGATTCGAGTTTTTTCCGTGAAAACACGTTAAAAAAAAAAGTTAATAAAGCAAAACTGGTCGTTTACCGACATTTTAAAAGTTAGTTTTGTAATAATTTTTAGTGGTTTTGTCTGTAGACCGTGTATTTTATTCTTTTAACTCCTGTCGTGGTTTGATATGTTCAGGTTTCACGTCTCGTCCTCGATCTCTGGGCCCAGTTATTCAAAGCCTGAGCCCGACTAAGCTAATCCTAGGTTAGCGTAAGTTTCAGTTGCCATTTATTTCCTACTATAGGAGGGTTTTGCCACAAAACTGTGGTCCAATACGGTTGCAAATTGAACACCTCTTTTCTTTAAACTTAAACCTTAATCTTGTTAAAAATCCTCGTTTATCGGTAAATATATAACAATTTTTTTTTACTAATCCAGATTAGCTTAAATCGGGCTTTGAACAACTGTGCCCTGTTTAGTACTATTGCATAAACAATAATCCATCAGCGTCATTAAATGCACTGCTCTGTTCTCATTTCCAATTTCACTCAATATTTCACTTTTCCCTTTTTTTTTTCTTTTGCAATAGTTCTGTTATTTCTCGAAAATTGAAGATCAACATTGGAGGTGATCAAGGGCACTGTTGTTTATCTTTCTTACCCAAAAGGCTTTGATGGATGATATCTTCGTCAAAATAATATTTCATAAGGAGGTTTCCTCCACCATTGGCAGGGGT
>BLAZ01000296.1:2072723-2073998 GCA_014633955.1 Acropora tenuis | reverse complement strand
CCCGCTCAAAGGCTTTTGGGAAAGTCGCCAACCGAGATTCAGGATCAGAACCTAAGAAGCCAAAGTGGTCCCAGGTTATGCGAAGTAAAAGGCTTGCTGAAATAGAAGAAGACATTCAAGGATTGGATTCCCAGATGAGATTTTTAGAAAGATCTAGAGAAAAGTACTCAGCCACTCAACAATATGAGCATGCTGCTGAGAAATGTAAAGAAATTGCTTCAATAAGAGAAAGGAAAAGGAAGCTACAGTCAGAAACCACTCAGCTCCAAAAACTTGATGTTAAGTCAAAGAAGTACCAAAAGAGGAAGAACACGTATAAAGATCAGGCTCAGGAACCAGACTTGAAGCAAACCAAGCTTTTCCATGGTGTGACGAAACAATCAACAGGAGATAAGATTAATAATGAAGGTATCACAGAGAAAAGCAATGTTAAAGATCATTCCAGGGATTGCACAGAAAATCCTCTGCAAGATGAAGTAGACAACAGTGTTAACAAAACCATGGAAGATGATACCTCAGATGGAGAAGGTCCTAATAAGCAGCAGGTGGAAGTGGAAGGAAATGCTGATGAGATGCAAAAAGGTGACACATCCGGTCATTTTTTGTGTCAGGGAGACCTCAACCAAAATGACAAACTGAAGATGTATATGGATTTTAAAGCAGGAGGAATAAAAAACTTTAAAATATCTGAGGGCATTTATGTTTCACCCATACCTGAAGTATTCAGTTTAGAAGACTTTATTACTATTAGGCCTTTGTTTTGTCACTGGAAGCATGCTTCGCATTCATTATGCAAAGAGAGCGCAACATGGATTGACTTTGGCAAGCATATCCCATATCCTTGGTGAATATGTTGTTGAACTGGCCTCCTCTTATAAACGTTACTTTCCGTTAGTTAAATACAAAGCAGAACAGGCTGTTAGAAAATTGTTACAAATGCCTGTGACTATTATTCAAATGACTTTAAATGGACCTGGGTCACAGAGATTATATGTTCTAGAAACATTGCAAGGTGTGGACATCCCTAAGGTTATTTTCATGGCTGAGAAATGTTTGCAAGGAAAGACATGTGTTCAGTCTGGGATGTCAAGGGAGGTGTTGAAAGACTTGTGTACTTTGGCAATTTCGGAATCTGATAGACTTCTTACAAAGTACGCATGCTGTAAAGGGCAAAACCTATCAAAGAACAAGGCAAGTAATTTGTATGGTTTTAGTGACTTCCATAACCAAGAATCTAGAATTAATAGTACTTTAGAAGAGTTTAAAGAATTAAGA
>BLAZ01000296.1:2049292-2054292 GCA_014633955.1 Acropora tenuis | reverse complement strand
GTATGAAAATCCCGACAAAAGGCTTAAGAACATAATTACATAAGTAAAATTCTCACTAAAATGCTTAACCTTATTGCCATTGTGGGTAGCTTCCTTCCTGTGTGGTTATTTTCCAGATCCGACTCGATTTGGGCCATTTTTAAAGTTCTCGGTTGTCAACGGGATAATAAAATCTCAAAGCTGGAGACTAAATTCTCAGGAGCGACCAGTTTGAGTCAAATCTTCCTGGATCAAATGTTCTCACAGTCACAATTCCTTATCAGAATCAACTGACAAAGATTGAACTTTCATCTAAACCCACCATCAACGTAGGCAATAGCAGTCCTGCGAAGGACCTCAGGCGGTAGTATTGTAAGAAAACAGTTTTCGAAAGATGCGTTTTATCACAAGAGTGGCCACGGCTTCACGAAATAAATCAAGAGCCACCGACGCTATATTTTTAGATTTTTCCAAAGCGTTTGACTCTGTGCCACACGAACGACTATTGCTTAAATTAAAATGTCACGGGATGGACGGGTCATTACTACATTGGCTTAGTAACCTTTTGACTGACTGCAAACAACGAGTTTTTGTTCGAGGCACCCATTCATCCTGGACTTGTAACGTCGTGGGTTTCCCAAGGTACGAACCTGGGCCCAATTTTATTTTTAATTTACGTTAATGATATATGATTTAATATCTGTTTGACACTAAGGATGTTTGCTGACAACACTAAAGTTTACAGAGAACTGTCAGATATAGCTAAGGACAGTGAAGCCCTGCAACTCGATGTCGACCAGCTTCTGTCCTGGGCATCTAAATGGCAACTTCGCTTCAATCCTGATAAATGTGAAGTCCTACGTATTACACACAAACGTGACTTCTCCGTCCATTCATACTCATTGGGCACGAGCCTTAAAAGTGTAAAGCACGTTAAGGATTTGGGAATTACGGTTTTTTCGGATTTATCTTGGAGTAAACAGGTTTAACGTGACTGTTAATAAGGCTAACAAACTATTGGGTTTGGTTCATAGAACAGTCGCCTCGTCGAATCCTGGTGCGTTCTCTACGTTATACAAATCTCTTGTGCGCCCGTTTCTAGAATTTGCTGCCCCGGTCTGGAATCCATCATCACATTCTGTGAATAAGATGACGAAAAATTTATAAAATGAATCCTCTGAATAGATTAACTGAACTTTTAGTACACGCAACTTAATAGTTAAATTTCCTTCAACGTTTAAGAATATCCTTCAAATTAATGTTCATACATATATAAGAATAAATTTCATGCTTATGCTCAGCCTTTCGAGAGTTTCCTTTATAGGTTTACCGTTCATGTTATGATCCTTGCAATATTCAACGTACCTTACACTACAGACTTCTGCATGGTTCGTAGCACATCTTTTGTCTTTTTTTCCCAGGAACTGCCGTAATCCCTCCTCCATAGTCCTTGACCAGCCTTCAAGCACGTCCATAATAATATTGTACTGCTGGACTATGTATCCATGGTATCGTTCTTGTAACTCCTACTGTAATGGGTCATACTTTATTAAGTTCTCTTCATCTTTCTTTTCTCTATTCTCGATCCACGGCTCACGATCTCACGTTAAGCTCCGCTTCCAGACATAAATTGCTGGAAATGGTGTAGCTGAGGTAGGTGAACTTGTCTACTACCTCCAGGGTATGGTCGCCGGTTTTGACTGTAGGGGTGGTGCTGACATCTTGGGCCATGATGTTGGTTTTCTTCAGGCTGCTGGTGAGGGCGAACGCTAAGCATGCTTCTGCGAATCAGGTGATGAGTCGTTGAAGAGCATCCTCAGAATGAACAGCGAGAGCAGCGCCGTCTGCAAAGAACATCTCACGGATGTGTACTCTGAGACCGGCCAGGTTGAAGAGGTTGCCGTCAGTTCTCGTGTGGAAGAGGACGTTATCTTCAGACTCGCCAAAGGCATAGCCCAGGAGCAGAGAGAAGAAGATGCCGAAGAGTGTTGGGGCAAGGACTCACCGTTGCTTCACACCGCTCTTGATAGGGAAGGGGTCCGAGGATGATACGTCGTACTGGACTGTTCCTGTCATGTCATCGTGGAATGACATGACCATCCTCAGGAGCTTCGGGGGGGGGGGAGGGCATCCAATTCTGAACCGTAAGGTGAAGAGGCCGGGCCGACTTACTAGGTCAAATGCCTTGGTTAGGTCGGTGAAGGCGAGGAACATGAGACGGCTCTGTTCACGGCACTTCTCTTGCAGCTCCCTGAAGGAGAACACCATCTCGATTGTTGATCGCTTTACTCGAAACCCACACTGGGATTCTGAGTACACCCGGTCTGCAAGTAGCTGAAGGCGGTTGAGGACTACCCGTGGAAAAGCCTTGCCCACGATGCTGAGGAGAGACATACCGCGATGGTTGTTGCAATCGCTGCGGTCGCCCTTGTTCTTGCAGAGCGTGACGATCTTTGCGTTCCGCATGTCCTGGGGTATCGTACTCTCTTCTCAGCACTCCAGCAGGAGCTCGTGTAGATGCCCGAGGAGGGAACTCTCTCTTCCTGCCTTCACAATCTCTGGTGGGATTCCATTGCTGCCTAGAGCTTTTCCGCAGGCCAGCGAGACAATACCACCAGCTGCAGCTACCTGTTATAATATAATTATTTGCAAAAAACCTATGGCATGTATACGGCGTCCAGCGTAAGCTATACAACCTAAAAGAAAGTTAACCTAATAGCAAAGCAATATATCTAAGTAGATGATCCTAAAATAAATAGGATATAAAATAACTATTTTCAGAAATGTTCGAAAAAAAGTATACAATACATAAAATAAATTAAAAGTAATCATACAAGGTTAACTGTTCATTTTCAAAAAATAAAATACACTAATTACTTGTAAAACAGTAGCTTTAAAACACCGGGCTATATGCAGCGATTATGAAGTCGTGGCTTTCTGCATCTTCTCTAAAACGCACTTTGATCGGGTACCAACAAGCTTCTTCATAGTTTGTTCTACATCCTTCGATCATCCTCCCAATGCGTCTATAATGATGTTACACCGCTGTACCTCATCACCACGGTGCTGTTGTTTTAATTCTAAAAGTAGTGGACCATACTTTATTGCCTTTTCTTAACCCTTCTTTGCACGATTACCAACCCAAGAGCAGCTCATTTCTACTGCTCAGACTTGCTTTGCCTTGTGGTCCACGAAGCGTACATCAACTCGATTAGCTCTAACATATGTGCGCTCTGCATATACCGGCACATCCCAAAAAGCTCTCCCTTCCTCCGATTCATAGATAGGTTTTGGTAAAACAGGTGAGTACCAAGGAGGAACACTTTCCACCAACTTGAGATCTTTACACTTCTCGAAGAATAATATCTTCAGAGCAGCATTGTGTCGGTCCAAATACTTTGATTGAGCAAGTGTAGAACATCCTGATAGAATGTGTGGAAGTGTCTCTGCTTCTTTACCACACAGCCTGCAGCTTACGTCTCCCTGGGTTGTTTTGGTCTTCTTTGTTGTATACACTTTGGTTGGCAAGAGTTGTTCATAGAGTCCGATCGTACCTGGACTGTAGGAGTGGGTGCCGATGACCAATCTTTCATCCATGCAAAGTGCATCTCCTGAGTAAGTTCTTCATCTTTCCAACACGATGTGAATAACCGCCCACGCCAATTCTCTGCCTTTACCGTCTCCTGTAGCTTATCTATCATTGCGCACTTCAAAATTTTTTTGATCTTCGTTCCCTCAACTTCTAACTCTGGTCTTCTAGCTGAGGTAAATGAAGGATTCGGATACCTAAGAAAAAAACTTATCTCCAGTTCCTCTGCATATTTTTGTGCTTCAGTTAGTTGTGAAGAATGACCTTTCTCCACTGCTCTCTCCTCAAACATCCGCATAGTTCTCATCGTCGGGTCTACATTCTGATAGAGCTTTACAGAAGCTTTGATCTTTGTAAGTTGTGTTCTTGTTCAACGGATCTCAGACCACGCCTTCCTAGGTGTCTGGGTAGATACATACAACAGCTGTCGAGCTCAGTGGATGTTTTACTCCGTTCTCGTGAATAATCTTTCTTGTTTCTCTATCATCTGCTCTCAGTTGGGTGATAGGCCAGTGTTGGGTCCACATCAAATGGTTGCTATTACTCGATTAAAATCAGAAAGAGGACTAGACCAGATTACAGACAGACGTTGAAGGTAAACCTTTGCTGCACTCACGAGGGCGAACTTTTCGTCCTGTTTCACTTACTCCGAGGAACTTGTAGCTTGAACCTTCTTTAATACTTTGAACCACTGGCGTCTAATCGAGTTTCAGGCCTGCTGCATCATTCACTAGAACACCTCTCTTGACATGAATAGTACTGCACTTCTTCGAGTTCCACTGTAGTCCAATATCATTCATTGCTGCACATGTGGATCTTAGGACTGTATTAAGTTTTGTTGGACACGATGAGAAAACTTTGGGGTGGGGTGTTACCGCTGACTGACGATGTCATGAGCCAGCTCCATGAGAAACACCCTCAGGCACAAGACGCAAAAGTTTGGCTTGATACTCTTTGGACCAGTAGAGGAAGTACATGATTCGTTATACCAGCAGATTGACGGCGAAACGATACGCGAGGCGGCACTACGAACCAAAGGATCGGGCGGCCCCTCAGGCGTCGACGCAAGTGGCTTCAAGCGTATCAATGCATTCAAAATTCGAAGAGGAAGAGACGGACGCCATACTCCTGATTGATGCTTCAAATGCTTTCAACACATTAAACAGAGCTGCTGCGCTTCACAATATAAGGGTTTTGTGTCCACCCATAGCAACCTACGCAACCAATACGTACCGGCAACCGGCGAGATTGTTTATAACAGGAGGAAGCGAGCTTAAATCCGCCGAGGTCACAACACAAGGGGATTCCTTGGCGGTGGCGATTTACGCCATCAGCCTTCAACCCTTGATTACACGCTTGGGTTTCTCCAGTGACGCGAGGCAATGCTGGTATGCCGATGACGCAAGTGGTTCCGGATCCTTGGAAGCGATAA
>BLAZ01000296.1:2028427-2031254 GCA_014633955.1 Acropora tenuis | reverse complement strand
ATTATTTATAAATAATGGATTTACACGCGAGGTGGAGTTTATTGTTTATAAATAATAAATTTACAACTGGTTTGTCTAACTTTATGATATGTAAATAATCATTTTTGAGACGGACTGATTTATAAATAATTGAAGTTGTGCAGTTCATTATTTATATATAATTCATTTCGCGATCAAAATTATTTATAAATCAGGATGTGCCTAAAACAATTATTTACATATCATGCGACAAGTTTTGCGTCTTATTTATAAATAAATTTTCTGGCAGTTTTAATTATTTCTAAATAAGAAAAAATGTCACAAATTTGTTCTAAATAATTTTTTTTACAAACGGCGCCCCATAGTCATGCCACAATTACCACATGTGATGCAGAAAGCAAGACTACCCTAACAATGGAGGACATAGAGCAAGAGGCACAATTTATGCAGAACTGTACATTAGAACTCAACCAGTTAAAGTTGCAACTATTAAATGTTCATATTTCTGAACAGGCATTTCGTGAAAACGATGACAAAACTAAGTTTTATACTGGTATTGCCAATTTTGTTTTGTTAACTAATGTCTTTAATTTAGTTGCTAAACATATCAAGCATACATCTACAAATGTTCTCCCTCCTTTTTTATAGTTTATTATCTCATTAATGAAGATTAAGCTGAACTGTCCGTACCGGTTTGGGATTTCTGTTTCAACTGTAAGCTGGATATTTGACAAGTGGATCGATACAATGAGTACACGCTTGCAATTTCTTTTACTGTGGCCATAGAGAGAGGAGCTAATAAAAACAATGCCATTAGTCTTCAAGCTGAACTCTGGAAATAAAGTAGCTGTAATAATTGATTGCTTTGAGGTGTTTATAGATAGGCCATCGAGCTTGCTTGCTCGAGCAATGACATGGTCAAATTACAAACACCACAACACAGTTAAATTTCTTATTGGAATCACTCCTCAAGGAGTCATATCCTTTATATCTAAGGCATGGGGGGGAACGGTAAGTGACAAACACATTACTGAAAACAGCGGTGTGCTAAGGAAGCTGCTACCAGGGGACATTGTTTTACCCGATAGAGGTTTTGACATTGCTGACAGTGTTGGATTTTACCAGGCAAAACTTTACATACCAGCCTTCACTAAGAGTAAAAAGCAATTGTCTGCACAGGAGGTGGAAGAAACAAGAAAAATTGCTAATGTAAGGATCCACGTAGAACGCGTAATCGGTCTAGTTCGCAGAAAGTATGTAATCCTGCAAAGCATATTACCCACAGAGTTGGTGAAGGCAAAACCAGGTGAGTGTCTGGCTCCTATTGACAAAATAGCTCAAGTGTGCTGTGCACTCACCAATTTATCAGAATCAATTGTCCCATTTGATCGAGGTGAAGTTACAAAACAATTTGATCTCAGGTTTCATATAACGGCCTCTAAGATGTAATTAAGGCAAGCCATAATTTGTTCTTCCAGGCCTTCAGTAATTCTGACATTGACTAACAATTGCTGAAACACAGCCTTAAGGTGCACCATTGACAAGCAACAATAATTTGTTTAGTTTATGTAACAGATGCTAGTCATCTCAAAATCTTAACATATATTCTAAACCATAAATTTCAGTTTGCATTTTGACAATGGACCAGCTTAAAGTAATGTCTCTTTTGTTAGTGGTACAATTCAATAAAGCTGACATTTTATGACAATTATGATTGCCCAGTCAAGTTTGTCTATAACAAGTTGGACAGAGCCAGTCTCCTTCAGGCTCTTCTTTCAACTTCAAACATGATATATGGTACCATCTTATTTTGCACAAATCATTGTCACAGCCAATTAATGTGCTGCCCTCCAAATCTTGTTGACAATAGCACCATGGCCCTTCTTCATCTTCATCACCA
Organism: Acropora tenuis; assembly: GCA_014633955.1. Classification (NCBI taxonomy): domain Eukaryota; kingdom Metazoa; phylum Cnidaria; class Anthozoa; order Scleractinia; family Acroporidae; genus Acropora; species Acropora tenuis. Next base: position 2,029,375 of record BLAZ01000296.1, on the reverse strand, counting down.
GATGATGTTGATGACGATGGAATGGCTTGAGCCTTGCACCCTGGACGTGTATAGTACTTGCCTACAATTTCAGGTAAAATGCACTTGCTGAAGAACTCAGAGGAAGCAGAGAGTGCATTTTCCCAAAACTCTTGGTCAGGAAGAATTTGTTGCACAAAGAGATCCCTTGTTGTCCACACCACAAAATTACAATATTCAACCCCACAGATAAATATCTGAGCCTGGACTTGGTAGTAGTAAGCATGACGTTTGTCTAGATGAATGTTACCAAACTCATCTTTCTTTAAACAAAAGTTTTTCTGGCCAGCAGCCTCAGCAATTTGTGGAATTCTTATATGCATATGGACATTTAATTTCACATACACCCATCCCACAGCATTTACAGTCAACAATCCCATCAGGAGAAGCTCCTAAGTAAGGCCACCTTGGATCAATATTGAGACCACTGTCAGAAATTGTTAAAGACTCATGGAATTGATTGATTTGTATCTGATAAGCTTTGCGAGCCCTGCCCTCATGTTCACGACCCCACCTTGTGGCCGCAGTTGAAAACTTATGGGCTTCAGGGTAGCATATGGATTTCACAAGACTCTTAGCAGGCTTAGCTGTATTTGTTTTGCAAGCAGACTTCAGATTGGAGGCTGTAATACGACCTGCCCGTTGTTGGTACCAAACTTTACTCTGTGACTGCTTTCTTGTTGAAGTTTCTATTGCTTGACACTCATCAGGTGTAACCTCAACTGATATTTGTTGACACTGCTGCAGCAACTCTATGTAATCCAACTGAATACACTCTTCTTTAAATAAGCTATCAGGCAAAGGCTTCGGTACATTATCAATTTCTTTACAAGTATACTGCTCATTAAATGGTGTGACAAGGGACAAGACTGCTGATTTCACTGCAGTGCCAGAAATACTTGAAAAAAAAACTTTTCTGCTCTTCTGAGG